>JAUMHH010019684.1:0-10766 GCA_032359455.1 Chlamys rubida | reverse complement strand
GAGGCATTTAAAGCATCAATCCCTACCGACTGGGATTAAACGAAGCTAAGTATCGCATGCGTACTCAACCCCCTCGGCATTAAAGCCATTTTGGTCTCTGTGGAGTATAACATATAGATAGATAGATAGAACCCCTGTTGATCAGTGCAGTGTAACAGACGATATTTCTGATAAATTGCTAGACTGGCCACCGTCTCTAGAATATTGAATTATGAAGAAAAAAGTTTAAAACAAAAAAAATTGATCACTTGGATGTCTGATTCTAGACTGGTCTAGACTGGCCACCGTCTCTAGAATATTGAATAATTAAGAAAAAAAAATAACTAATTAATAATTTTGATCACTTGGATGTCTGAAACTAAGGGGAGATAAGCTAGAAGTTAAATGCAGTCGAGAAATTCTTCATACAAACTTAGGGGCTTGTGGCCAGTCTACCGTCTAGCCACTAACCACGCTAGACGTTAAACCGTACTAAACTAGTGAACTCATCCCAGGGTTATACAGCGTCGTCGCTGACAGTCTAGCTTGCCATTAAGGCACGCTTTTTCGCTCACTTATATTCTACCATATATACCGTACTCGCACACTTATATTTCGGATTTACAATAAAACAGAGTATTGGAGAAAATAGTTTGACGTTGGTCGTAAGCACTTGTAGAACATTGACGTTACGGTAAGGACTCTCAAAGCACCTGCACTGATTGTACAAGACCCCAATGATTCAACCCCCAACATATAACATGCAAAAGTAGTTCCTAGAAATCGACAAGGTTCTAGTACAAGGATACTAAAATAAACACTAAGATGACCTCAATGAAGGGTCACCTTCGGCGTCTTCACCAACTATTGATATCCAGAACCAATATAAAATATGTCTCTAAGCCGTTATATTTTCTTCCTCAGTTGACAATTCCGCCGAATATCGAGTAGCACGGGGAAATTTAATAACACTTAGAGGATCTCAAGAAAATACCTATTAATCAATATTACGACATTGTATGGGAGCCAAACCTCGCTTAGCACTGTACTTCCAGTAGGTCAAACTTATCAATGGGATAAATGCGATCACAGTGTTTATATTGTGGCCACGCTCTACCGCCCACAAAATACAAATGTGATTAAACCGAAAAAATATTTTTATCTCGTGCTAGCCAATATAAACGACTCATTGCTTGATTAGATCAAATGTAGTGGTCAAGGCAACGTTATAAAAACAATCAAGACACTGTAATCTTCCTTATAAGTGTTTGTTTCGTATCGGAAACACTGGTAGGCTTATCATCTGATGTGAGCTAACTTCAATCAATCTTAAACCTATATTTCCTGGATTTACAACTAGGCATAAAAGCAATTCATCGATGTTGTTTAATTAATCTGTCAGTAATTATTTTAAGCCCCTTACCGGGGATGATCTGTGTACAGTCGTTGAGGAAATATAGGATATTTACTGAATTGTTTTGTACAGATGGACAAAGACAATTTGGACCTCCTTGTTTTCTCACGACAGTGCTATGGCAATCAGCATGTCATTAAAATATTAAAGATTATCAACAACATCAACAACAAAAGCTATCGGGTAAAAACAAGCAGAAATATCAATCGACAAATGTGTTTTTCAATTACATAGGTTAGGTAATGAAGATAAAATCATAGCGAGAAAAAAGAACCTCAGTGTTGTGCGCACGTGCTGTACATGGTAGTCGTGAATGTGATATTTTTCCATTTATTTGTAATCTACAAGTCACTTCAGATGCCCGACAAAGCACTGTCCTCGTTATTCCAGTAGTTCATCGGTACATGCACATTGCACTTGACTATTAATTGTAAACATCCAATTTATCCGACCAGGTTGTTTATATTAGTTTCCGTATAGAAATCAATAACACGTGTATTTGCATTGAACCTTCAAAGTGCACGAAACCACCAGAGTAATATTTCCGAGCGGCCATAATTCTGTTGATTATATTGCCTGCTAAACAAATATCACCCACATAAAACAACTAGCCTGTGGTGGTTTTACGTCCGTTATCAAGTAGACGAAAACCGTCTGACCACGAAGCCTCCTTTTTAAGTCCTCGTACAATCAAATTGTATTTCACATAAAACACACAGGTAACTGTCTCGACTCCGCTCTCCTCTCGTAGTTTTTAATTATCCATTTTCATTTAACAGAATCACTAGAAAAACGAAGAAGGAAGTACAATGTACCTATTTAAACTTCTAAATGTCGATGCAGAGAGCCAAAGAATGTAAAATTATACTGCACCATTAAATCTGTTCATCCATGCATAACATGTAAAAGGCATTAACGGTAAACATAAGTATACCCATATTAAGAGTGTTCTGAGGAAAAATAATGTTGCAGGTTTACAACGTTTGGATAAAAGATAATTTCTCCTTAAATTCCAGCTACATAGTTACAGCCAACCTCGGGACTTACAGCTCACCAGCAGAATCCAGATGTCTTTCATGCCAGGATAACTTCCAGCTACAAAATCTCAGCCATTCTGGGCGTCGGATAGTTCACCAGCAGAGTCAAAGAGTCTATCGTACCAGGAAAAACTGTAGCTACAGAATCAGACCAACGGAGATGAGGTGCCCTTCGATGACTGCAAATGTGGCCTTGTTTGTGTGTCAGAGGTGTTAATTCTGCCTCTGTACTTTGATAACGAGGACATAATTTTGAGCATGTCTCAAAGACAAGAACTCATACAACACGACTGAATATGATCTGATTCATCCTTGCCTTATCATCAATCCAGTAATTAATATATATTCAAACACTTTTTTTTAGACATTAACGTCTGCAAAGACATATAACTGGGCCCCATATTAATGCACGTTAAAGAGTAAAATTTCCTTAGCTCCATTTTCAATAAAATGTGAAAAAATAATCGGCATATAATCATGCGCAGTAATTCAACATTTTAATGATGATTTCTTATGTTAATAAACTATATGCAGATATTTATACGAATATAAAGAAAGTAAATCTATTAATATCAATAAAACTCAACGTACCGATGTGAAACATTGTTGGAATATATACCCACAAGTCTATAAGGTCTATTCATCACCATAAACATAACCGGCGCCAAAATTCATGAAACCGTTCTCATGCTGCAACTCAGATTCTGTGCTTAATCCAAATGTCGTATTCTGTTGACAAATTAATACAAGTTAACATTTTATCTATGATTTGGAAGAGTTTTTGAGAAATTTAAAGCCAAATATTGTCTTAAGTGCTTACACTTTACTGCCCACGTCACATGATTTAAGCGAGTTCCAAGAAAGTTGGTTTGAGTACAGAACCCGTACTTGAGCATGATAACATTCTCATGAAACAGGTTATGGTGTTACAGTATTCACGAGAATTTATAGAACGCATGAGGAAGACAGATCAAATAAAACTATCGGTCATGAACGTGGAAAGATTAACGCGTATGTATTCAGAATCATTGGAAAATATAATGCCAAGACTGACAGAAATACTGCGAATAGTATGTAGATGACGTAGTAGATTATCTACATGAACTGGACATCAAAACGACCGATTTCCTACTTGGCGGATTCCCTTATTTGTCATGACTAATGACATGGTCATTGTGGTTGGATCATTAGCGACAGACACTCATTTCTGGACTGGACAGGAAACTTTATGACGGATGACTTATGTAATACGGGGGAAATGTACCAGCCGGAGTGTCTGGTTCCGCTTCCGGTTTTTGGTTGATACTATCTCCAATAATTAAGTGGTTTGTGCTCGAATTATGTCAATTGTATTCTAGATTTTGTCATTGTGTCGTGAAATTTATATTTGTGTTTTTTTTTACGTTAAAATTTACTTTTAAGTATAATGCATAACGGATAATGTCAAAGTGACGCTGTGCTATATAGATTGTCCTTTGTTGTTGACGTGGTGCTTTATTTTGTCCTTGTATGCTGACGCTGTGTCTAATTTGTCCTGGCGTATTGACGTGTGGTCTTATTTGTCCTTTCCCGTTGACGTGGTGGTGTATTTTGTCCTTGTGTGTTGACGTTGTGGTCTAATTTGTCCTTGTATTTCGACGCTGTGGTCTAATTTGTCCTTGTTATTGATATGTGATCTAATTTGTCCTTGTTTGTTGACGCTGTGGTCTAATTTGTCCTTGTTTGTTGACGCTGTGATCTAATTTGTCCTTGTTTGTTGATGCTGTGGTCTAATTTGTCCTTGTGTGATGACGCTGTGGTCTAATTTGTCCTTGTGTGTTGAAGCTGTGGTCTAATTTGTCCTTGTGTGTTGACGCTGTGGTCTAATTTGTCCTTGTTTATTGATATGTGATCTAAGTTGTCCTTGTATGTTGACGCTGTGGTCTAATTTGTCCTTGTTTGTTGACATTGTGGTATATTTGTACTTTTGTATTGGCTCTGTGGTCTTTTTTATCCTCGCAAGTTGGCGCTGTGGTCTACTTTGTCTTTGTGTGTTGACGCTGTGGTCTAATTTGTCCTTGTGTGTTGACGTTGTAGTCTAATTTGTCTTTGTGTGTTGGCGCTGTGGTCTAATTTGTCTTTGTGTGTTGGCGCTGTGGTCTAATTTGTCTTTGTGTGTTGGCGCTGTTGTCTAATTTGTCCTTGTGTGTTGGCGCTGTGGTCTAATTTGTCCTTGTGTGTTGACGCTGTGGTCTAATTAGTCCTCGCAAGTTGACGCTGTAGTCTAATTTGTCCTTGTGTTTTGAGGCTGTGGTCTAATTTGTCCTTGTGTGTTGACGCTGTGGTCTTATTTGTCCTTGTGTGTTGACGCTGTGGTCTAATTTGTCCTTGTGTGTTGGCGTTGTTGTCTAATTTGTCCTTGTGTGTTGGCGCTGTTGTCTTATTTGTCTTTGTTTGTTGACGCTGTGGTCTAATTTGTCCTTGTGTATTGACGCTATGGTTTAATTTGTCTTTGTGTATTGACTTGGGGTCTAATTTGTCCTTGTGTATTGACTTGGGGTCTAATTTGTCCTTGTGTGTTGACGCTGTGGTTTAATTTGTCTTTGTGTGTTGACGCTGTGGTCTAATTTGTCCTTGTGTATTGACTTGGGGTCTAATTTATCCTTGTGTGTTGACGCTGTGGTCTAATTTGTCCTTGTGTGTTGACGCTGTGGTCTAATTTGTCCTTGTATCATGACGCTGTGGTCTAATTTGTCATTGTATCATGACGCTGTGATCTAATTTGTCTTTTTGCGCTGTCGCTTAGGAATGTATGTGATGTTGTGTTGATGTTGTTGGATTGTTTGTCAGTCCTGGCTTGGCCTTTTTTGTCTTGTGTGTTGATGCTTAGATTTTATTTTGTCATTGTGTTTTGACGGAATACTTGTCAGTGGGGGGTTTAAATAATGTGTGTTGAAGCCTGGAACAATGTGTATGCATACTGACACTTAAGTATATCTTGTCATTGTGTGTGGACATTGGGAATAGTTTGATCTTGTGTGTTATGACGTTGTGGTTTATCTGGAAAATTATTATAACTATAGAAAATAGAACGTTCCTTCTGGAGAAATGGCTGTTGCACAAAATGGTAAAGCGGCTTGTATAAATTGCACCAAGCGAAAATATACAGAACGATAATTTATATTTCCCTTTGTTGTGTTTAAAGTAAAAATAAACCCAGTCGTCAACAAGCATATATTCACCTAGAATACGCATTTCAATATATATCATATATCAGCGTTTATTCTGAAATGAGCTGTGGATATTTACATAGACATACTTTGTATATAAACATGGTGTATTACCATAGCACGGTCCTGTCGATCATTACAAAACAATATCACGTACGGAGTGTTAAAGTAACTGTCACTTTATCACCACCGCAGTGCTATTATAACATTACAGAGTAGTAACAGATACAGTACGTCAGTCAGGTGGATAACAAACTACCTTTTCATATTACATGTTGTAATTTCGGATATAAAAGCAGTCGAACTGGTATTCAAATTATACAGTAACGCTCAGTTCATGGATGACGTCATTCATAGTATCAAATGCTATTCTATTATTTATATTTGAAAATCACGGCCTGGCTATGCTGATGAAATTTGTTTCAAATTGCGAACAATAAATTACAAAATATTTGAAAAGTCAACATGTTTTTTGCTCTTGTTTATTATAAAACGTGGTGTACGCATTACCTGTATTCGGTTTCATGTGATAACTTGATATGTTTTGACTTTAACAAACTATCAATCACGTGTACATTTCCGATGTTTTGGGACAGAAGAGGTTTCATGTTTTACGCCTGTCCTGGGGTTTCCTGCCAGTCGTTGTAATTACCGGGTAGTCACGGATCAATATCAGGATTTATATAGAGAACACACTAGAATGCTAAGAGCAAAGAGTAATATTGTGTCCACCAGGTAAGTCAGTAATGCAATTATGTAGTATTTGCTCCTTCATATAGCAATGGCAAATATGTCTTTTTGTTTTAAAGAATGCTGACTTTATGCAGTTTGTACCGCTCTCAAAATATTTTTACTAGAAGTTCATTATGTTCACAAGTTATAACATTTTTGAAATGATAGCACTCTATGAGTACTATTTATACATATCATGTATCAGATTATTTTATCTTTTATTGTCGATAACTATTATATAATAAATGAAAAAAGTTATTAAAGGAAATGAAGCTTTTAACTATATTTAAACAACCAAATATAACATACTGTAGGAAAACAATACAATGTATTTAATATTTTATGAAAAAAATGAATTCTAAACGAAACTTAAGTCTTATTTCGTCACTTAGCGAGCAAATGATTGCTTTGTTGTGTCTATACACATCTATAAATGGTTATTTTACATGTATTTGCATTTATTAATCTATGTTCATATTTGTTAATTTACTTTGTTCATATCTTGGTATCACATAGGCTGGTGTAGGTATAAAGACACGACTGAATCAATAGCGTTACTTTACTCAATGCTCATCTAATAAAAGGGGGTAAGCTATTATTTCACACGATATTTTTGTGTATCATCAGGAGATATAACTATAACGTGTGCGACCTGGTATCAAGGGGGATTCATGTTTTTATCGCCTGAGAAGATATATTTAGCATAATTTCATCGTCAATGGATTTTCACCTACTGGTCATCACTGCAGCAAACTTATTTATACGCGTTTGATGCTAACAAACTATCAAAAGTTGTCTTTTTTTTATTTGTCAAAGCAGGGAAAGAGAAAAGGAACAAAAGAAAAATCGCGCGATTTGAAGTGGACGAGCTTTGATATCACTATCAGTCACTTTTACAATTAGATGGTTCCACACCATCGTGGCCACCATTACACCTTACTGGGGTATACCTGAACTGTTTGTCGACATTAAACACCAGTTATGATCCTCCATTTCCTCCTGGTTATCTGGTCACTTCCTCCAATGCTAGTTCATTCCATTGAGCTTGGTCAACGGATAAACACCACTAGCATACTGACAGAATACACACTAGTGTGTGGATTTGATTACTTATGTGACCCTAGCTCCGTAACATTGCCGGACAAACAGAGAGCTCCAACACCTATGGGATATTCTCACATCATTACGTGCCCATATTGTTCATGCAATATGACCGCCTGCTTTGTTGAAAAGAACTGCTGTCCGGATATCGTGTTCCGGTATCCCGATATGTCGTGTGTTAGCCTGGCACTGTCTAACGACACTCACGGAGATACTGCACTGATGGTCACGACTTGTCCGCCGGGTACCGCTCCGGACGTCAACATAGCATGTACAATAGACGAATACAACAATGCCAACAAAATAACACTTGTTCCTGTGTCCTCTACAACAGACAACGTTGTCTTCAGGAACGCCAACTGTGCAAAATGTCACGGACAAGGAAACAACTATACCAACTGGAACTTTAATATAGAATGTGACCGAATCGTAGACATCAACCAGTTGTCAAGTTACGAGGAAATATTCCAATCCGGCCTAGATAACATGTGTACGATGAACTATCAGTCACCTCTTACACTTGGCCACTTTGCATGTTCCGGAGAGGATATCTACCTAAACTTGAAACCGTGCAATATTACCGGACATTGGCCAGTGTATGATGCAGCTATAGATTTGGCTTGCAGAAATATCAAGTCACCATATCGAGGATTTGAAAACATTTTCTGTTTTGTTTGTAACCCCAGTAAACCAGAGACCAGCCCCCTTATTTCTGCTTGTAACGAAACTGGGATGTGGGACACGTATGATTCTGAGTTAGAATCGGCATGTCTTCATTATCCACAATCACAAATAGCATATCCTTTTAAAAATAGGTTTTGTTATTTGTGTAATAGAGTCAACAACATGTCTGTCACATTTATGGACGCAGAAACCGTAATAGCTTGGGAGAAATGGGAAGATGTTTACGATAATTCATATGAAGCAGTATTTGGGATAAAATCTTTCCGCCATGAAGAGATGCTCCATGTAAACATACCCAAAGTCATATTCAACTCTTCTGTCATTCTATCTGACGAGCGTTTCAGTGCTAACGTAAATGTTTCCAAACTGTTATTTCTTCATTACCTCCATTACGGATTCGAAGAACGCTGCCCCGGTAAGGCAGCAGAGGACACCTATGATCCATACCAGCAATGCATATGTAACCCTATGTGCGTTACTATATCGCGGTGCTGTCCCGAGTTTGCAATGAGTGGACCGGTAAAATATACCAACGAGTTCGAGAATTCACTTTCGGTTTCAAAATGTTACAGAAATAAAGAGTTTGCTAACTTCACTCTACAAGACAAATGTGAAATAGACCGACCATCTTTTGGTATTTTTCATATTCCAGTCAGATCTAGAAACTCGGGTATTCTGTATCGTAACGTATACTGTTTTCTTTGTAATGAGGGACAGGAAGCTACGAACGACGTCGGAACAGAGCCAGAATACGATCCACTAGATCTCATGATCAAATGCAATTTTACGTTTCAAACCGAACGATATTTATTCCTGCAAGATATGCTGACTGATTTCACTCGAATGGAATATGACAGGAAAGGAGAACATTGTACCGTCTCTACCGTTTATGACCTGTTCGACGATAGCAAACTTATTCCGGATACTATACACACGTGTAATGTTACCGGAAACTGGGATGTATATGATTTCGATATCGAATGGGCTTGCCTACATTACTTTACAGAGATAACTGGGGATTTTTATTTGAAAAACTATAAAAACATATTTTGTGAGATGTGCAACACGGCACTTGATACTGGTGTTGAATTCACGTCGTGTAACCTTACGGAATTCTATGTGGATAATAATTCTACTATCATTGATGATTGTGAAAGATATCCACAAGTGACTTCTAAGAAGCCTTATAAAAACGTTTTTTGTATGCTATGCAATCCCCTACCACCGTTACCCCCTCTTATGTTCACTGAGATTGCAGACAACTCTTGGTATAACGACCTGTCCTGTTCACCGGACACTGGTAATAACCATATACAGTTTGATGGCGTATTTACATCTACAATAAGGGATGTATTTTCCATCAGCGCTTCACCAGAGTTATCAAGCGGTGTGGACAATGTATTCACCTCGTACGGAAATCATTGTATGGAAAACGAAATTTACGACATAGAAAAGGTATTTACCACTTTTCTTGCACTTTTTAAATTGCTCGTTACAATTACACATGCATCTTACTTTGTTGACATAAAAGCTAAACTAAACTAAAAGCGAAAACAAACAAAACAAAACAGGAGGGGGTTGGTTGTTAAAGAAACAAATCAAAACAATAAGATATACGATCCCTGGCAATAATGGTTATGAAGCAGATAGGTTCCCTACTACGCATTGTGGATACTCCAGGGGTTACGCTCATTTACGCTCTACACTGAGCCTTCGATTTTGTCATAACATACTCTAGGATCAGATAGCGTAATTGAGCGTAAACTCTGGAGTATCGAGAATGTCCAGTGCGCTACCGTTAATAATTGCTATGATTTTACTACTTTTCTGCAACACTACTCTAAATGACTTAAAGACATGTTATAGTACTCTAAAACCTCCACATGTTGAATTAAAATATATAATAATAACCCATGTAACACCATGTAATTCATCGATGGAAATTAGGACAACATCCTTTAAGACAAGAAATAAACATACACTCAACTCGAGCAGTATTGTAGAAGATGTAGTGTACAAAAGTATATATTAAGGTTTCACATTGTATAATATAATACAGAATCGGCTTATCTCGAATTCGAATATAACAGATACTAATTTTAAATTAAGCTTCTAATTAGGTACCGAAAAACATAATTATTATACATATGTACTGAAATACACATCTGTCTGCCTGAAGAAGCATAGAAAGGCCTCGCGGTTGATCTTGGATACTTATTATTGCGTTCGAACGTATGAATATTTCGATCCTTGTCGAGAAATTTCCGAATGAGAAAGTTCAATTTCAGAGGAAGCATTCTCTGAGAAAATCTATTTTGTTTGATGCGATTTTTTCAGTACTTTATTTAGAACAGAATATGTCAAACGAATACACTGTCGGTTTGAAAATAAATAATTAGCATTGAATGCTAAACATAGACCTGTCTACTCCCACGTATTGCCAACGATATTCCGGGCACTTTTGATCAATATATCATGATTCTTTTACTAACTCAAATACAGCAAATTAGGAGTGGGACGACTGGTTTGCCCATTGTCAGTATAATGTGACCGGGTGGGGCGTCCTGCTGGGTGTCTTCGGAAGTATGTTTCAGTGAGGTAGCACTATAA
>JAUMHH010019673.1:0-10767 GCA_032359455.1 Chlamys rubida | reverse complement strand
GGTATGGATTCCAAATGCAAGCTCCGTATTCCAGATGTGGTCTCACGAGCGCTTTATACAAGAGACAAAAAGTTGTTTATGATTACCTTTTTCGGTATTTTTTACAAACACTGTTGTAAGGACAACATTCTTTGGCGAAATTATATCAGGGGGGTGATTTGACAGCATACCTTTTAAAAAATGTTACTTAATTTATACTACAGGTAGGCAACAACCGATTCAAAAGTGACAAAATCATGAAATCGATTAAAGTCGTAATTATAATAACGTACTTAAACGATAAGAGTTTGAATGTATGTCAACGAGGAATAACAAGTTGTAATCGATATTAAGATTTGATTTTAACAATAAAACCACATTTTTCATTTTTTTCAATTGATACAACGATAGTAGACTTCCAACACGGCGTTTGAGAACAGTAGTGTTTAGCCAAATGCAGTACTTTAGATATGCTGAGAAAGTTACATACATTTGTATCTGTTTCCTTTAAGTTCGAGAACTAAAATATCTTGAAGGATTAATAATTAAAACAATGATGAAAACTATTTCACGTTTCAGTTACAAGTGGCACATTCCCTTTACGTACATCACCGAAGCAGAGCCTAATATAAGTAACCGGAAGTTGGTGTGGTTAAGCATGAATTCAGGTACATATATTGACATAAGTAATGAAATTTGTTTCTGTAGTTTCTGTATTTTGAATGTCATTTAAGCAATGAATGTGTAAGTAAATGTTGTTATGATCCTATATAGATGATAGGATCATAACAATATTTGCTAAAATATTCATTATCTATATTTACATTTTGATAGAGTAGTCATGCTTTATTTAATTAATTCGAACAGTTTTTGACCAGCAAGTCAAGTGCTGACAACAATTAAATTGATGACGTCACAATATAGATTGATGACGTTACAATAGAGATTGATGACGTTACAATAGAGATTGATGACGTTACAATAGAGATTGATGACGTTACAATAGAGATTGATGACGTCACAATAGAGATTGATGACGTTACAATAGAGATTGATGACGTTACAATAGAGATTGATGACGTTACAATAGAGAATGATGACGTTACAATAGCGAATGATGACGTTACAATGGAATGATGCAGAGCAAGTGTAAATATATGTTGTTATTGACAAGTTTATGTTTTAAGGATTTCAAGATTACTCTCATATGCATGGCCTTGACATTTTTGAGATTCCCAATAAGCTTGATAGAAAATGATTCATCGATAAGAATTTAACAAATGTATGCATTATATAGTGTAAGATCTTGTTATACTGCCATGATGTTTTTCTTCGTTTTTTTTTTTTTAAGTTTGAAGATAAACCTTAATTGATGTTATAAGGAATTGTTATCAAAAGGAAATGTTTATTGAAATATATTTGCGTTTGGAAAATATAGGTGACATTGTAATGAGGTTTTACCGTATGCGTAAATTTTTGTTTCATTATTTTTGTCTTTTCTATTAAATTATTGATGAATTTACATTTTGAATACCATGTATTGTAATAATGTCAACTATTTCATTTCAACAGCGAAGATACCGAAGGGAGAAAACCATTGGATTCTAGGAAACGTGGATTATATCGGGTTTTATCGAGTAAATTATGAACTCAGCATGTGGCGCTCTCTAGCGGAACAATTAAACGACGATCACACGGTAATTGATTCCCGCCCTTTCTGTTGTTGACTTAAGTTTGGAGGGTTTTGCATATCTATCAAATATACATATTATAATGTCGAATATCACAACTTGTTGTAGTTTCTTTGCAATTCGAAATTAATACGGTAAGTCACTTTATTTTCGTGAAGGGTTACTTTTTGTATTAATTTTTAGAAGATATATATTTAAAGATTGAATATCCTTTGGCGAATTTTAGTTCAGATCTGTAAATAATTGCATTAGAAATTGAAATTCAAATGATTGCAAAAGAATGCATTCGGGAATAACACCTTAATGCGATGTTGGGCAAACGTACACGTGGTATTAAGTTATTTAAAATAGACTGTTATTTAACTCATGTACAAAAAAAGTTAAATTGTCGCCGATGGAGTATGATGGAAAATCCTATAATGGTGTAGGAACATATCAAATGTGATTACAACATTGAGTTAAACAGAGTTACTCCCCTTTCAATATGCATCTACTTTTGTACAACTCAAAGGAATTATCTTATATATTTTAATTAACTGAAAACAAGTTTGTTAATTGCTATTTCTATGATTTGGAGATGAATTTGCTCTATATTGTCTTATTGTGTTTAGTTTCATCTTTTTTTACTTACAAGTATTACTTTTATGTAGGTTTTTCCTGAAGCAAACAGAGCAGGACTTATCGGCGATGCTTTCAACTTAGCAAGGTATAATTAAAACGTGTTTTTTTTATTTTTCTAGACAAAATTTACAAAACATTTGCATACAACGTTTTATACTTACTATAAGCTAACCAAATGTAATAAGACAAATATATGTAACTAATTAGGACAACTATGTGAAACGAAGAATGTATATCGTGAGTATTTCTAAATAAGATGTCTAGTTGAATGTACTTTAGCTACATGTAGGAATCATTTGCTATGTATACTATTTAACTATTAGCAACAACTCTTAAGCTTTAGGAGCTTTAACAACAACCATGTACCATATGTGTTGTATCATGTCATGTACAAAATTTGAAAATGAATAAAAAAAAAATTTAAAAAAAAAAGAAAGTTTACATACCATTTTAACTTTTAAGCATCATTTTATAGAATAGCATTTTTAGAGGTCACACATGATCACATTTGATTTTGATTAGTTTAACCATTCGTTGTAATAAAATATATTTGCTTTTGTTTAAATTAATATTATTAGTATGTGATATCCAGGATAGGTACTACATTTAATACCAGGCATTTGTGCAAGCCGGATCATTCACAATTGTTTCAATACCTAAAGCTGTGTCCCTGAAAACGGAAATAAAATGTAATACATATACCTGTACATTTGTATAAGGTGCATATTGTCAAACTAATCATATATGATGTTTGGCAATGCTTTTGTTGTTAGGGCAAAGCTACTGGATTATGACGTTGCGCTGAATATGACGACATATTTGAACCAGGAAGAGCGGTACGTGCCGTGGGAAGCTATGCTGGAATCCATCAGGTTCATCAAGGGCATGTTGTCGAAACAGGGCGCGTACATACTCTTAAGGGTAACTATGAAAATTTAATAATATTACATTGATATCGCGATGTATATTTATCTTGTCTGAATGCAATATAATTTAAACCATATCTGATTGCACAAGGGATATATGAAATTTACGTTTCTTATTGAAAATATATAGAATTTAAAGTTGATTTTGCAGTTTCTATTTTACTGTTAAACTATACTGCACAGAAATAATACGTCGTCTGCAGCGACCATGTGTGCAAAATGTATATATTTAAATAAAACGTGTGTGTAGTCCTTTCTTCTTTTGTCTTTCGCCATAAATATGTGTCATTCAAAATATATATCACAACGCAATAGCATACATGTACTTAATATTTCACTCTAAAGGTCTCCAAATGAAATGCTATTTTACCGAGTCACATGAACGCCGTCATTATTCAGGGCTGTCTACATGTAAAATATTCTGCATTATAAAAACAATGACATAGTTATACCAGGTATAACTTTTTATCACTCACCTATCTCTTATTCGGTGAAATACCTTTTGGTACTTTGTTGAAAAGTTATATAATAGAATAAACAAAAGATAATCGACAAAAATGTTCTCAGTGAAAACATTCTGTGAGCAAAGTTGGAGTTTGAACCCTGTACCTCAGATTGAAATTATGTCGTTCTAACTTATTCAGATAACTGCTTTTGCCCAATTGCGTTAAAGTTACATCTTGTACATCTGCATCGAAACTAAGAGACAGTTACTGCAAATACAAAATATAACACTGGCATATCTAGTGTTTTGCTTGAAATGGAAACCCTAGGGATCCATTAACAAATTTCAAAATTCGTATATGAAATTAAAACTCAAGTGAGATCCCACAATATATTTAATGGAACTTGCTATGCCATGAGTGAATTAATTTGGATGTTTTTTTGTATCTATTTATAGCAATACCTGCACGACCTTGTAGCTCCAGTATTTGACAAAGTTGGGACTTCACCTGGTGGAATATTACCTGAAAAGTTAGTGATATATTTGAAATATAATAACCTAGACTCAGTTTTAAAGGAAAATGCGCTTTGTGAATATTTTTTCTGGAAATGAATAATTTCAACTGCATTGTTATTCACATTTAGGCGGAAAATAAGTCGTGAACAACACAACTATGATATCAGATGGAAAATTCCTTTAAATACTTGTATTGCATGCGTGCTGGTTTCACAATTTGGCCACTTTCGAAATGTATTACGTTTTATGAACGAATAATTTTAATATACAAACATATAAAGTATTACTGTATACAACGAATTTTCGCCCAGTCAAACGTTCGCCTTTTTCTCATGAAATCAGTTTTCGTATATTATGTTGTTTATTACGGAGGGCGAAAAAGCGAAAATTATACTGCAGCGAAAATGTCCCGGTATATATAGTATTAATGAACTAGTGAAGCTCATGAATAATCCACTAAACAAATCCAATCATGAAGCTGATTGAAGTAAAGTTTGAATAATAAAACTGACTGAAGTGAAAGTTTGGATCATGAAACTGATTGAAGTAAACGTTTGAATAATAAAACTGACTGAAGTAAAAGTTTGAATCGTGAAACTGACTGAAGTAAACGTTTGAATTGTGAAACTGACTGAAGTAAACGTTTGAATTGTGAAACTGACTGAAGTAAAAGTTTGAATCGTGAAACTGACTGAAGTAAAAGTTTGAATTATAAAACTGATTCAAGTAAAAATGTCAATCCAGAAACTAACTGAAGTAAAAGTTTGAATTATAAAACTGACTGAAGTAAAAGTTTGAATTATGAAACTGACTGAAGTAAAAGTTTAAATTGTGAAACTGACTGAAGTAAAAGTTTAAATTGTGAAACTGACTGAAGGAAAATATTGCATCATAAAACTGACTTGTGATGTTTGAGCGTTGACCATTGTTGTTTACGCTTTTAGATACCTCCGAGAGGTCATACTGACCACAGCATGTGACGTAGGAGTGACCAAGGCTATAGACTACGCCAAGGAAAAGTTTCGCCAGTGGAAAGAGGATAGCGTCCAGTGAGTAGAATTAGTTAACATATAACTGATGTGTTTACATTTGATTATTAGGATCATTCATTTAATCATCCCCGATATCCAGGGGTTACGCTCACTTACGCTCTCTGCACCCCCGGAATAGGTCATAGCAAAGTTGAAGGCACGAAGATAGCTGTTTGATTGGTCTAGATCTCAGGCTAAAAAAAATACCTGACCAGTCGCTGGGCTGACACCTGTCCTTTGAAGATTACAAAGGAGAGACGCCCGACGTCAAAGCCTGTCAATTGTTACCGTTACATACCCGCGAGATTCTTTTGGTGTACCTCTAAGGATCGAACTAGTTTTCTTGCCTCATTAACAAGGTGGCGCACACTGAGCCTTCAGTTTTGCTCTGACATATTCCAGGGGTGCAGAGAAGTGAGCGTACCTCCCGGAGTATCGGGGATGTTATTAAATAAGACTTCATAATTGAGATTTTTACTGCAGTTAGAACTAACATACTTTTCTTGACTTGTGAAAAATAACATTTTCTCGGATTTTACCAATAAGAATAAAGAATACAAAAATAGATGAATACAATATAACAATACCCAATCAGAATTTTGAAATGTGCGTGCTTGGCATCGTCGTTATTTATAGAAATCCGACGCCATAAACAGAGGTGCTATCCAAAAAAAGTTACATATTCATTTTAAAGATATACATTGATATAATGCAGTACCTATTTACTTAACAAAATAACTCTAACACGAACTGGTGTACATGTATGATAATTGTTTTAGAGCTTCAGAAATAAATAAGACGTATAACTGATCAATAGCATTATATATATGAGAAGCACTTACGCTAAAATTTCAAACAAAATTGATGCATAAGACATTTACATCTACTGTATTATATTATTCGGACGTAGAAATAGTATTAACAGACAAGACTGTCTATGAAACATAGTAGATTGTATCTTCCTGTTCGGAACTGAAAGTCGTCACTTAAATACAACGAGAATAATATGGTTTTACACTTCTCTCAAACCTCCCTCAAATATCTTCAAATAATTGGGAAGTAAAATCGAGTGAGCAGAATTTGATTTTATGCATGATTCTCTTCAGACCTCCGTCACATTTCTCGTTGACGATCTACTCGGTGGGTGTACGGGAGGGAAGTGTAGAGGAATGGGATTACGTGTGGAACCGCTCACAGGCCTCCAACGTCGCAGCGGAACGGGAAATGCTGATGGAGGCGCTTGCGCAGACACAAAAACCATGGTTGCTATGGAGGTAAGGTTATGAAATTTTGTCGTCGTAACTCTAATGTTCCTCTTTTGATAAAAATATATTTTCTTTGTCCTTGGAATATGTCATGACAAATCAAATGCTCTGTACGCGCAAATAGACTTTTGTATTCGTTTGATGTCCGTTGATGCGCTGCAGGATAACGGTAAAATGGTTGGCTTTTAAGTCGGATCTCTCTCCTCTGTAATCTTCAAAAAATAAAATAGGAAAGCGCATATCTTCAATTTTTTCATGATCGTCACGGGTGTAGGGAAGATATATGTCTATAGATATACTTGAAGAAGGATATGGATTCCAAAAATGATGTCATATTTGTAAGTTCCTTCTTTAATAATGATGTTGTTTTGTTCCGAACTTGGCGCTGATATTATTCTAATATTGACACTATCTTATTGACACTATCTTATGGAATCAATCGCATGCAGTTTATATTTTTGCAATATACTTTCTATTTTCTTTGCATTATTTTCAGATATGCAAATTGGATTTTCGATGAGACAAAAATTAAAAGGCAGGACGTCCGATTAGTTGTTAGCTACTTTGCTAAGAACCCCCTAGGACGTATGATTGCGCTTCACCTCCTCATGAACAAGTGGGAACAGCTCAATGAACAGTGAGTCCACATTGTCTTGAAGTTTACAGCCGACCACATGAAATAGCAAATGACCTGTCATGTGACGTATTTGGGTCATATGCCAATTATAATATAATTGTGGCTTAATGAAAAAAATAGAAAACACTCAAAGTGATGTGTCATGTTCCATAAATGTTATGCAATTTCACACATCAGACATGTCATGTGACTTATTTGGGTCACATGCTATTTATAGTATAAAGGTCTCAGGCGATTGTGGCTTAATGAAGAAAAAAAGAAAAAGAAAAAACACTGTCAAAGTGATGTGGCATGTTCCATAAATATTATGCAATTTCACACATTAGCTCATCTTATATTTAAAATACTGCATACAATATATGTAGTAGGAAGACCTTACATAAGCGCACGGTGAAGGTGTCTGCCTAGCGATTTCCTTGTAAGCACTTGCTGCATAGGACGGACATGTATGTATTTCCTGGTAGGGTATTATAAAGCACACTTATACGATGGCCGATATGTGCCTGGCAACAAAATATTGCTAACTGATAAATTTGTACAACACTAACAACATGTGGGGCAAAAAAAAAAAAAAAAGTTATTTATATAAAAATGTGTCACCAATAGGTTTTCAATGACAAGTTCAAGTAAATTTTATTTAAAGTCGGTACATGGTTAAACAAGGCGACATAAGCCTATGGAAGGCTTTTACAACCGACAAAAAACTTAAACTTAAACAAAAACTTTCCCAAAACGTGTTTTCTGTCAATGACAAAAAAGCGTTACTAAAAAAATAAATTGCTCAAACAATGTAAACGTTCTGGCCTCTTCTTTGCCATTAAGACAAACGGGGCTCAAATCTACAACCGGACGTCTAAACGTATCGGATTTCTGCTCTTTTTTTTACCATAAATATTATCACCTGCTCACTTCAATGAGTGATAATAGGATTGATATACAAAACTGCAAAAACGTTATAATAATTTTTTCTAAAATACTTACAATTTAATCTGTATTCGAAACAAATACTGCTAATGTCATTGAAATATTTGAAATAACTAGATGTATCATTGTTTTATTTGCTACTTTTTCAACAGTACTTCCTTCCTTTCTTTGCTTTTTACTACATTAATAAGTTTAATTATTATTAATTTTAGGTTTGGAGCGGACGGGTTTCTTCTAAGAGAAACAATAGCAGAAGTTACTCAATTTGTAAACACAGAATTTGAGCTGAACCAGGTACAGGTTTTGAGAGTTTCGAATATGAAAAAAGAAGAAATACGGTTTTAGTTATATCAAGTCAAAAGAAAGTAGTCCTTTAAAAGAACTTTTGATTATATTTGTAATAATCTTCTGAATTTAGTTTACAATGCACATTTTTGAAAACAAGACGGTCGTTCATTTGACAGATAGGTGTGCCTACATATTACCGGTCATTTGTCTGATGAAGGTTACCGATTACAGAGTGTTTCGTAATGATTTGAACTGTATTGTTTACCTATTATATTCTTAATGAAGAGACTGAAGAGGTTATGTAGGCAATGGCACGCAAACACACATAAACGTTTCACTTGCTGTGCTCTATGAATCTATAGAAGAAATTGCTGATTTTTATAGTTTGGATTCATGATGTCAAATTTAAATTTCAGCTAGAAACGTTGTTCAGTTCAAAGATGCCGGCGATAGCTTTTAGAGAAACAAGGAATTCCTTGGAGTTGATACGGTAACGTACAATATTAAATAATTAATAATATCTCAGATTGGTAATAGACTTACATACAAATTACACGGATTGCTTAATTCAGTAATTGATATATATATGCGTCCGTCATTAAAACAATAATGTTTCTCCATTCCTGAAAGTTTAACGTAATGAAATTTAATTTGTATCACTATATTAATGATTATTGTGAATCAAAGGTATAAAAATTAAAAATATTAAAATCTAATATGTGTATTTTGTATTATGGAAGGGCGATAACTCCGACACAAACATTCAATATATTGTTATTAATTAATAGATAAGTAATGTCATTAATATATTTCAGGGGGAACATTAAGTGGATGAAAGCAAATTACCATACGATATCTGATTGGCTGCGACTTCACGTGGTAGGAATGCTATAGATATCACAAAAAATGATATATTACACATTTATATTTATTTTTATTAATTAATGATTATTACAAAAAGAAACATGTATATAACATCATGATGTATATTTTGTTTATTGAATATAATTCATACCAATCGTTGTAAATTCACATGTTATTGATTTAAAGTATATGTATATTGTTGATATAAATATAAAGTTGATATATTATATTATTTATGGTATAATAATTGTGGAAAATATAATTTACTTGGTATACATTGGTATACGTTGGTATACATTAGCCATTGCCATGGTTACAGATGACCAGAAATGTTTTGATTTCTCACGTGCGATGTAATTTTCTTGTACTTGTATACATTTGTTTAAAATGATTCATTTTTATTTTATTGACTTAAGGGAAAAAAATGAAAAGCAATATTTTCCTTGTTCCGTACTCTTATGCTAAATCACTATAATAAACATGTCGATTTGTAAGTGATGGTTAAAACATCAGTGCATTTCCAACTATATACATTGATATACATTTTATTTGTTCTGATATATTTCTTTAAAACCGTTGTTCAGTGCAGTTTGCCATATAGCTCCCTTATGCCTTCTAAATGCATTTTTTTTAGATCATCCTATATTTTCCAAGGGGTTACGCTCACTCACGTTCTCAAGGGCACGCCGTTATCTATTGGATTGGTTTTAGGCAAAAAATAGCCTGCCCTGTTCTTTGGATAACTCAGAGGAACTACACCCGATAGCGATTCCGGTTAAATTAACCGTTACTCTGCCGCCCGATTATTCTGATCTGCATCAAAAGATTAAAGTAATATACTTGTATCTATCACAATGTGGTTTGTACAGAACCCTTGATTTTGTCATGACATAATCCAAGATGAAGAAATACGTAAGTGACCGTAACATTTGGAGTTTCCAGGATACTATTGGATACTGTGTCTGCTTCCTTCTGCGTTGTCTTTCCATTGTCTGATACTAGAAGGTATTGTTTTTACATTATCTCTCGTTGTCTAGTCTGTCTGCGCGTTAACTTCACCGTTATTTAGTATGTTACACACAACTTTTGTTTGCATATCCTTCCCTGTTTTCTAGTGTATAGTATGCTCGACGCATATGTTGTATTGATCAAGGCGAAACCGAGGTCTATATCGCTCTTTCAAGTTCATCTCACGTTACATTTATCATCATGGAAGTGCATAACTGTTTGAGTCAATACTTCGTCAATTTTATTAAGAAGAAAAATTACAGATTCTTTATTGCATTGTTTGAATGCTACGCTAGTCTAACATTCAGGTTCGAACAACTCGCCTAAGTCGAACAATCGTACTGACCAATACAATATAGTTTTGTGTAAACAGGTAATCCAACATAAAATACGCATTTCAAGTACAATTAAGGAATAACGTGTCTTTCTGGTGGATCTATCAAAGGATAAAGTTCAGTTGGTGTTGGGATATTCTAAATGGAACGCGAAGCGTTTCATGCCATGAATATCCCAACTCCAACTGAACTTTATCCTTTGATAGATCCACCAGAAAGACACTTTATTACTTATAT
>JAUMHH010019672.1:0-25051 GCA_032359455.1 Chlamys rubida | reverse complement strand
AAATTGTTAGGGTCGCGCGGTAAAATTAGGGTCGGTCGGGTAACCGGAAACAAACATATTTTTTTGTTAGGCCTAATATATACACATGATATGGTGACTAAATCTTTTGGCTACAGTTTTTTACCTACAAGCTGCTTTTGACATGATACACAAACGTGCCACACGAAATGTAACAAATGGTATATATCCAGAATACACAATGTGGTGTTGGAAATTATGTATTTTACAAGCTAAACCACAAGGGGGGAAATCCTTCCTTGACTATATATACAATATATTTATTACTGAGCATACAGTTGGGAGCAAACTTAACTTGGTAGCCTAGTGCACAGGAGTTAACAAGAAGCGTGAACTCCGGTGCACCGTAGCTCACGGACCAATTTTAACAATACACTTTGTATGACGTTATCAGCTTACAGCTACACTTCTCTATATAACTGCCAGGTATGACAGAACTTTGTGGTCACCGATTTTGATCTTTTTGTATTTTTGAAAATATTGTTGCAAATCGTCTCATTCAGATAAAAAGAAGTGGTCTTGAATAAATAATTGAAGAAAAATTGAAAGAGAAAATTGTATGTAGAAGGCAATAATGAAATTGGTTTTTTAAGCACAAGAGTTTAAATAGAGAGAGTATTTCCGTAATATTGCTGTAAATATAGACGAAGGGTCACACAGCCGAATCGTTCGCATCGTCAGAAAGTATTAGTATTTACGTGCTTTTTGGATACGTTGACACGAATTTCATGTCATTTCCAACTAACGAAACCGCGCCACGGGTTGACTTTAGACAGTTCCATGATCAGATCTTGGCAATACTAAAGTTATATAAATCATTTAAACACGCTTCTATAACATTTTCTATCTAAACACGAGTGTCAAGTGAATTTACGATCCCCGTCATCAGAGCAGGCGATGTCGAGACGCAGCCTCATGCAATTTGGAGATTACCAGAATTTGGTATAGATGTATAATATGGGGTATATATTACTTGACGAGGCATTAATAACCGAATGTGTAAATAGTTTGATTAATTAGACGGAAGCCTATACCCAAAGAGATATATGTCCAACGCTTATCAGCTGTCGAGGCCGACCCTATTACAGAGATAGCATTTCATTATTGACTATTGAGAGCCCTCCCCCGCAATGAGATACGATACCCGCTATGAGTTCAATTGCTGCGACTTGTCCATAAAACTAACAGTGTAATGGAGACAGCGCGTGCACGATGTGATAACGCGTTATCCAGCGGGGCCGTAGCTCCGGTTAGAGCTATGGCAGGTATAATTTTCCTGTTGATTTACGATCAAGAAACGTCTAAATTGACAACGTTTGATGTCTAAAAATGAAACTTAATTGAGAGATTGTGCAATGAACGTTGACATGATTCCTAAAGTTTCCTATAATTATAACCTATGAAGTCTTCTCTCTGTGTAAAAAAGACCTGCACACAGCACGTCAATAGCCAGGGCCCATCACTCTGGTCAGTAAGCATGTGTTGTTATATTTTGGAATATGGATACAACATAATCACCACCAGAGGTCGCACTTGTTAATGTACTGCTCAACATTAAATGGTAAAAACGTTTGTGAAATTGTAATAAATTATTGTAATCATGATTATGAAAAAAACTGCAATTCTGTAACACAGAATGATTGTTTAGGTTAAATCGGCTAGTACTATTCCTGCACTATGCTAATGACATATTTCATTAAATCCCATGAAAGCTGCACCATTAAATCGGTTCTCAAAACCATCTGACGTTCATTCCAACAGAGAAATCGTGGGAATGAATAAAAATATCTGTTAAATCAGAAAGTATTTTCTTTACAAAGAGAACTGATTTTAATGATTGTTGTATTTTTCAATCTTTCTAATTTTTTAATGCTCAATATGTTAATGAGCGAAGGGGTTAATAACCCTTAAAAACCCCTTTCCTTTACTAAGCCCGAATAAAAACCAAGAGACCATATCGATAGAATGACTGAAGTAGAAACACAGACATCATTTTACTATATGTACTCATTTTTCCTCATTTAACTACAAAGTTAGTGACTTATCAGAAGCTGAAATAGTTATGCAGGAAAATAATTATAACCAAATCGTACATCGTACCTTTACCCGGTAATTTATAATTGCCCTTATTTTGAGTAACTGATTTCTGTTATATACCAAACTCATTATCATAAACCAGCATGCATTTTTTTTTATTGATTTTTATTATTTTGACCTGTTAATTGCTTTAATTTGGATCTGCTGTCAAAGTTAAGTTCTTGCTTATGATATAAATATTCCATAACCTACTCTGTATGGTAATACGTTTAATATATACCTTAATACACAATGTGATAGGCCCTTCCGTGAGTGTGAGTTATATCAGACGGGACCTTCCTTAAAGTGTTGAGATGTACGCAATAGGTCTTGGCATCTAACTCGGATGTATACGCAATAGGTCTTGAGTTAACTGCGATATGCAATTGCTAAGAAAATATTGAGATATACGCAAAAACTTTTACTTGGAATATTGAATTATAAATGATAGACTCTTGGTTAGAATGTTAAATTTTATACGAAAAAACTATTGGCTGTTGAGTTATTAAACAAAAGTTGTCTACATATTTTACATGTATACATACACAACGTTCAACAGTATATCCGTTACAGCTTTGGCTGTATTTTCCCTAAGGGGTTGTCTTTATTCGAAGACACCTGCAAAAATCTTAAAACCCAGCGTGCTTTTCATAGAGAATTGTTGGGTTAAGGTGTACATGTCTATTAGGCTATAAACATAATGTTATTAGGAAATACTGACGTTCATCGTCACATGAAAATGATAATCATGGAGGACTTTTTACGATGTGACAGAAGCACTACTCCCCACCGTCACATCGTTAGACAGGTAAGGCTTACTCTGAGCTGACTCCTACGTAATAATACGTTTATATAAGCAATATACCCAGAACGATTTAGAGTTTTGTCTATGATGTTGTTTTTATATGTGCGCGTTGCAGCTGTAGGGACGGGCAGGCGGGGGCGAACCGGGTGTTAATGCAAGCACAATGTCATAGTTAATTATATGTAAACGCGTAAACAAATCCGGCTTCGTCTTCAAATAATATCCATGCTACATATATGTAACCTCTGGTGGTTAGAAGGATGGGTCTCAAATATGCAGGAAACACAATTCACCAAATTATGTACACTTCTGTTTGCTTTTCCCTAACAAGCCCAAATTAGACGAACGATCTTTAACTTAAACACATTGCTTTGTCTTATGTCTTCCCGTACGAAAACGTGATTGGAGTTACAGAAATATCAATGTAGGTGGAATTGAGTCTAACACGGTTTACATGAAAACATGTTAATTAATAAAATATCTATTGATTTTTGGTGTTTTTTGAGGATTGTACGTCTCATTCTTAAGATTACTGAAATAGAAAATTAAGTATCAAAAGCGTTTTGTAATTCGTGTAATGAGGAGTCAATTTACAAATAGCAGAATTGGAAATTGGCGTTAAATAATTCATTACGTTTTCATTTTTACATATCAACATATTTTCATTTTTGTTTAAGATTTACATTTTAAGTAATTGTACATTTTATAGAGTATTTCATTGTAACTGTATATCGGGAAACCTTTTCGCCCTACACTTGTAAAATCCATATTAACAAAAGCCTACAAGGGTCAACTTCTGAAAAATATCTATTGTTGTAAAAAGTTGTAAATCAGTACATTGTAAAGGTTATTATTGACGCCTTTGATGTTTCGCTGTATACTGTAAAATCATCAATTTTCGTGGGACATTAAATTTCGTTTATTTCGTGGATAACAAAACTCCACGAAATTAAATCCTCACGAAAACATAAATTTGGTATGATATAGATAGGGGAAAATAAGAAATCAGCGAAATATAATATCCTTGAAACAGGCTAGTATAATATGAAAACCACGAAATTTTAACCCCACGAAAATAATGATTCTACAGTATGTACATATGTCTCGGAACACGTTACACATGGGTTGTCATTGTTTTGATCTAGAGGATCATTAACGAGTCCGATGTCAACGAAACGGTAATATGGTGCGTTAAATAGTCAGGTTTTTTCCCTTTCTGCCTCATCAAATTAAACGTCCGTATAGATGCGTTCTCACTTCGTATATGTGTTATCATCAGTAATGCTTTTCTATGAGAAATCTTAATTTAAGGAATTTCCTTAAGTCGAAATTCATGAACACTTTATATCATAAACAGCCAGATATAATATTTATAATTTATATCCCAAACAGAAACTCACTTACTTGTACAGTTCATATCCTTAACGGATACAATGTATCAACAATACCAACATGAAGCATTTTTGACCAAACTGAAATATTGTTACATGGACAATCCTGATTAGAAATATACCAACACTTTCGATTGATATCCTAATTAGTGAGATATTTTTTTGATCCTAAACAATGATATACCTACACAGCTATCAATACAGTTAACAAAGAGATGTCAAGATTAGCGAATTATGTGTCTAGCTACATACCATAAACAATGGGATATCAACATGTACACTCTATATCAGATATAGCTGGATATCAACATATTCAATTAATATCCGTAACAATGAGATTACATTAATGACACATCCATATGCAACTGCGCAATAGATAATTTTACATAACCAGTAAAAGGACATGTCATTTGACGTTGTATACCCGTCACAAAAACACAAAAAAAAAACTTCCATCAGCAAACCAAAAAGGCTTTATCTTCATAAATCATTACTCATATAAAAGTGGATAATTAGTGTCTTAATTGTTGTTCCAAGATAAAAAAAATATATATATATATAAACTGGCTCACTTATTAAAATCTACATTCCATGTACTTTTATTTATAATTTTGTTTAATATAATACCACGCCTTATCGAGTGCAATTAATGCAGGTGACTATCTTTTCACGGAGGGCTACATTTCTATGAAGAAAACCGTAATATGCAAAATATGCTTCTCGATTTCTTGATCAAAACAGTTATATTTCACTTATGGATTAAAAAATTCCCATATTTTTCTTCAATCGTGTTACGCATTCGTAAAAAAATCTTTAAAAAAACCCATTCAAGTTATTTAATATAACTCTTATTTCATTAAAAAGAAAAGAAACATCCTCTGTTTATATTTTTTAACAAGTAAGAAATGACCGGTATTGGACCACTGGTCAGTTTTGGCGTAAAAGCTCTGTTATACTTTCTGCTATTTTTGTATTTGATTCTTTGAGATGTCAATCAAAACATTAGTGAACGTAAAAAAGAATTGGGTGTGTAATAACACGCATGGTATAAAATCTATATCTGATATCAAGACCATTGACATTGCGAAAGTATCGTCCCTTAACAACGCTCCGACGAATGTTAAAGGGTTATCGTATTTGTGAAACTTGTGCTAATTTAATTTTCGTATAGTCTTAAATCACTAGATTTTCCAAGTATTTTTATTAGCATCAATATCTTGCAAACTTTAGATAAACACGCTAACAAATCACCACGATTTGAGTGAGGACCCTAATCTTCTTAAAGGTAAAGAAGTTGTATATGGCGCTTACAAGAATCCGGTTATGATGAAAATTGTAGCGAAAAGAGAATACCAAAGTGTCTATGACCGTATTTTGAATTTTAAATCGATAAAAATAAGGCAAAGTGCTTGACGTTTCAATGCCATCAAATCATCGGGAAAAAATCGATGTCATAATCGATTTGTTAACCAATGAAAAATCGTCATGTTACCCACACGCCACACGCACGTATAGGTAACGTGATTTATTACATTTTCACCGGTGATATATCAGAAATTATTATTGTGATAAACACTTTTAATTGTTATATCTTCATATATGTTGGTATAAGGTCCGGTATCTATTTAATATTGACATATCGGGGAATTATAAAGATACGTAGTAGATATGGGGGATGGAGTCTCCTTTAATCTTCTATTATAATAAATTCTCTACACTTACTTCCCAGTGTTATCCCTCTAATCCATTATTGTAAAGTCCTCCCCACTTTCTATAGGACGATTCTTCTACAACCTCCCTTGATTGGCCCCTTAAAACCACCAGTATAACTGTAGTGATCATTTTAGAATCCTCTAGAGTTGCCCTAATTTTCACACTGTTAATGATTACTTTTACTGGTTCCTATTGTTGTGTTTCCTTTTGGTTTGGTATCGCCATTGTGTCAGATCTGTCTTGCATCAGTTTTCCTTTTATATACGTATTGGTATTTGGCGTATTAACTCTGTGGTGTATCTTTCACGACACATTCATTGATACTCGAACCTTGATAAAGTCCGTCTGAATGCTCCGTTTTACTTGCATTAGTAATGCCCGACTTTCTAACTTTATTTCTTCCATTCGCCCTGTTTCCTAGTTGCTGTGTTTGGAGGGTTCCTGTACGTTGCTGGTGGGGAGAAAATCTTCACCAACACCACCCCCACCGACACTGTGTTCCGGTTTGATCCGCGACTCCATACGTGGCTCCAGGTTGCTAGTATGAATCACAAGAGACAAAGCTTCCCTATGACGGCACTTAATGGCATGTTGTATGTCCTCGGTACGTATGTATGCACTGTTATACAACTATTACCACGTAAATGACAATCTTATTAAATAAACATCGCACTAATACGGGAGTATATATGTATTTTAACACTTTTTTACAAGCATTTGTATTGTCGAAGAAGATATTTTTATGTAAACATTCACAATTGATTAGATATTTCTTTCACAGTTGATCTTTAATTTCAGATTCAGGACAGTCGAGTTTAGATATTGTAACTCTTAAACATGTCTTGAGTTGACGTCAAATGGCATTGGCTTTGTATATCTAACAAAAACGATATGCAATTGTATGCGCCATTGCATGATCTTTAGTGTTTCCTCTGGTAATTGGGCATCTACTCCAGATAATAAAGTTCCTTTGTTTTCAGTGAGAGTTTTCTAGGTTCCTGGTGTAGGTGATTACTTTATATTTGACTACTTCAGTTAGAGTTGTCTATGTTGATGTTGTTGTTGTTGTTGTAGTTGTTGTTGTAGTTGTTGTTGTTGTTGTTGTAGTTGTTGTTGTTTGAATTGTATATGTGTATGTTATGTTTTTTTTGTTGTTGTTGTGGTGGTGGTTGTTGTTTGAATTGTATATGTTTATGTTGTTGTTGTTGTTGTTGCATAAAGTATATGAATAGATCAGTGAGAGTCAACAAGATCCCTTCTGTAGTTGTAAAATAAATGTTGATAAATACTTAATATTTCATCCTGTTGTATACCGCTATGTGATTACTTCGATGAGAATTGTCTGGATCCTTACTGTAGTTGTATAATATTTGCTGACCAATAGCTTATATATCATTATTGCTAAAGCTCAATGACACTTACCTACATCAGAGCTCAATTCGCTTTACAGCTAATTACGAAATGGTTTGTAAGACTTAAGCACCCTATCACAGGTAAACGGCACATATAGTAGGATGTA
Source organism: Chlamys rubida (assembly GCA_032359455.1). Classification (NCBI taxonomy): domain Eukaryota; kingdom Metazoa; phylum Mollusca; class Bivalvia; order Pectinida; family Pectinidae; genus Chlamys; species Chlamys rubida. The sequence continues at coordinate 17,529 of JAUMHH010019672.1, read as the reverse complement.
ATAGATCACACGTAGCAATGACGTCATCGCCTTTGTTATAAAGTACATCAAACACGAAATGACTAGCCTTTGACGTACGGCTATCTACCGTTATGAGTTTGATTCACACTTTTGTAGTTTGATAGCGAAGAAGGGCGGCGCTGGTCTGTACCTGACGTTACCTGACGTTACAAACTGGTATAACAATGATGATTCAATATTTGTTTAATTCGCCCGCCTGTAGACAGCATTTCATAGAGATAGATGAGATGTTAAGTTATATGTTCTGTGTGAATAAGATAAAGTTTGCTTTGACATGCCTCTTAACTAGCTGTCGATGTATATAGAGAAGCGTGTCGTGGGTCTTTTATGTAACAGTTGTGGGATAGCACAATAATACACGATGTGTGTTGGTTCACGATGGTTGTACGGTATGCAAGCGATGTACGCATGATGTGCGAACGATAAAACATAGGCGATAATAGCTCGTGCACACCTGTGCGTACGATGGACGAATAATGTGCGATAATAATTGTTGTTTATGTGAAATTTAGGAATAGATTTAACATTAAATACGATTTTGTTTTTGAATTTATATAAAATTGATAAAAAGTATATAATAATATTTTAGCTAGATTAATAAGCTGATATAATTTTGAAATTTAGAAAGGATGTTTCTTATTTTCGACCTAAATCGACACATATACTTCACCCATCGGATAGGTCCCATATACGTATACAGATATACATAAACGCTGGGTATCTGGACAACATCCCGTAACAATGAAACATTAATTTGCCGAGGAGTGTAAAATACCAGGTGTAACTGACACAAACGCAATTAACTAACATGCAACTCTAGTTGTATTTTCATTATAGCTTTACATGCGCAGAATTATCTCGTTGTGTCAGGCACATCGCTCATCACCATTAGGTGTGGTAGTGTAAATAGTTGGAAAATCAAACTTTCTGACTGACGATACATTATTTAAATAGATACAAAGATTTATTCTGACAAAATTAGGATTTTTCAATCCTTTGACAGTCAGCTCTGAAATTTAAAAAAAAAAAAAATCAATAAAAATATTTTTCAAAAATTGCGACGTTTAGATATCGATATTTTCTTTAAAACTGTATTTCTGCGCTTGGTTTTGCCAGTATTCATCTAATTCATATTCAAATTGTTTGACTGTGATTGAATTCACAACATTATATGGTAGATTGTTCCATAAATCAATAGTTCTCTGTGTAAACGAAAATTATCTAATATTTAATCTTGAACGCGATTTGTAAATGTTCAAGTTATGTCTACGTGTAGATGAACTTTCCCTGGTATTAAAGATGTCGGATACTTCATGGTCATATTTCCCGGACAATATTTTGTAAACCTCTATCATGTCGCCACGTGATCTTCTATATGCTAGTGTTGGTAGTTTTAGTTTTTCCGATCGCTCCTTATAGAATAAGTCTTTTAGGCCAGGTACCTGCTTCGTTACTCGACGTTGAACATTTTCCTTTGTTTCAATGTGTTTTTCGAGATGAGAACACCAAACTTGATGAGCGTATTCAATATGTGGTCTAACTAAAGATGTTATTTAGGTTATTAAGATGCTCAAGACTGATAAAAACAGTTCTTCAGAATCCAAGTCGCAATAGAACTGTAACCCTTATGCAATGGTACCAAGGTTGGTAGAAACATGTTGATTGGTTGAGCAACTAGATGAGCCAACTTCTTGTGAAGTTTCAAAATCCAATTCAGACGAGGCAGGTCGCTATCTTTATCATTGATGGGTATTCGTAAAGTTTGTACATGTATACAGGAGCGTGATTAGCTAGTATTTCGTCTTTGGGAATATATCGAGTTTCCTTGGTTATCAATCAAGTCTAGTTCTCTTTGCAAGTAGAAAATGTTAAATGTGTTTGCTGTTTCTGCTGACGTGACTGCTAAGTGGAATGAGGTTTGACACTGGAGTCAGGAAATTCAGACTTCTCTTTTCATTTCATGTTTTGATTATCGGTAATAATAGTCCTAAAGAGTCGATTTGTGCCATATCATCACTAACTCTATGATGTCTCTAAGCTAGTTTCCAGATCTCACCAGGAACAGTTTTAGAAGAAGTATCTTGTAATGTTCATAATACCAAGAGAGGTAGCGAATGCAGTGTGGTTCATGTTGAACACCCAATGGTTCCACAAGAGTTTTCATGAAATATTCAAACGTTACATTCGGCAGAACTCTGTCATTTCAATGTCCATGACTATGATTGTGTCTCCTTTAGGAAGTGAACAAAGATATTACATTTGTTAACTGCATCATGGACATGACAAATGTCCTAAATAATCGCCATGGTCTTTGCTCTACATGGCACAGTAGTACCATGGAGTCTTACGTGATGTTTCTTCCGTTGTCTGCAGTGTGTGGTACTAAGTGTTAGGTTATTGGTTGGATGGTATCCCCCTTCCCCCGGAGTACGGACAGTCTTAGACAATACAGTGGTCAAGGAGATTACAATGTTCCTATATACATTGGTTCCCTGGAAGGTCCACTGGGGAACGATGACCGTTTATTTGGTGTCGTAAATGTCCCTCCGTTCCCCTTACATATATCAAACAGGAGACAGCACACCCATTACCATAAACAACACTGAGGTTTTACAATATATTGTATATTCTTTCTAGTGAGGGAACTACTCTATATAATGCCAGTTATAAGTATAAAAATAAGTATACTGCAGGTATTACAGTTTACCAATTTCATATTTTGAAATGTAAAACACAACAATAACAAAAACTTAGATTTAAATAAATAAGTACACTTACATGGCTGGAACGTCAAACAATTAATTAAGGATAAGAACAAAACAAAAACAAACTTATGATTTTATTTTGAAAAACTCAATAGGGATATGACGTTACGTTAAATACTTATGACACGTCACAATACATATAAAGTGTCCATATTAAGTATTAACCCTAAATCTAAGATATAGACTGGTCTCCGGGAGATCATTAAAAAAACAATTTGGTAATTTGATTGAGTCAGTTGTATCAACTCTAACGGGCACTGACGTATTCTACGACTGTGTGAGGTGCCGGGAGGTAGCACGTTTAATTAATCTGATTATCAACAATTAAATTCGATTTATCAAGTAAATCTTGTAGTTACCCAGTATAACTTTATATACCAGCTCCTTTGGGCTACTTATAAGAAACTTAACCTCCAATGAATTCTAATCATGGACAACTCAACACTAGGTTTGTCTGAACCAAGGACACAATATACCGCCAGTATTTACCTAAACCAACACCAATGCACCTAAATTAAGGTCAATTCAACGCTAGTTTTTACTTAACTTAAGGACAATTCATCGCTGGTATTTACCTAATTAAGACAATTCAACGCTGGTGTTTACCTAACTAAAACAAGTCAACGCTGGTATTTACCAAACTTAAGGTCGATTCAACGCTGGTATTTACCTAACTAAAACAAGTCAACGCTGGTATTTACCTAACTTAAGGTCGATTCAACGCTGGTATTTACCTAACTAAGACAATTCAACGCTGGTTGCCTAACTTAAGGACAATTCAACGCTGGTATTTAACTAAATAAGATAATTCAATGCTGGTATTTACCTAATTAAGACAATTAAACGCTGATGTTTACCTAACTTAAACAAGTCAACGCTAGTATTTACCTAACTTAAGGTCGATTCAACGCTGGTTGCCTAACTTAAGGACAATTCAACGCTGGTATTTACCTAAATAAGACAAGTCAATGCTGGTATTTACCTAGATAAGACAATTCAACGCTGGTATTTACCTAAATAAGACAATTCAATGCTGGTATTTACCTAGATAAGACAATTCAACTCTTGTATTTACCTAACTTAAGGACGATTCAATGCTAATATTTAATATTTACCTACATCAAAGACAATTAGTACATATATACGTTATGGACATCTCGTCAGCAATATTTACCTAACTATGGGAGAGTTTACCATTAGGTTTTACCAAAACCAACACCAATGCTCCACTAGTATTTGGTTAAATCAAGGAACATTTAACCAATATTAATCTTTATCTACGACAATATCATATTTATTATTTTAGTTACGAACAACTCACCACACACAATCCTGTAATCGCATCACTGTGTCGTTACAAAATTTCAACAATTGTTTGCAAATAACTGCACACTGTGCTGTCCATTGTATAAAAGATTAAGTTAATGGAACTCTTTAATTTACTTGTTAGAGAAATTATGATTTAGTCGATTTGTAAAAAGCAAAATGCTTGCAATGGATAATACCGAGAGCTTGGGTGACATAGATGTGTGCAGATCCTAAGCACGAATAGAAAAACTGAATAAAGTGACACTTTCTTTTTGTGATATACATGTACATAGTTACATAACCATTGTAATAAAATCTTAAATGACACGATGTTTTTTTTTGCTGATTTTTCATCTTGATTTTATTCTTCAGGTGGACGAGAAGACGAATTCAAGGCGCTCTCTTCTGTTGAGAAGTATAATCCCCAACTCGATGTATGGGAGGAGGTGCCCTCCCTTAGCAGCGCTCGCCGATGTGTGTCAGCAGCTGTCCTCAACGGACGCCTGTATACTGCTGGAGGCACTGGTGGTAATGTCTTTGTAGAAATTGATATGTCGAACAGTTGTTGAATTTTACGGTCCTTAAAAGACCAGAATTCATTGCAGGGTATTAAGTTTAGCGGAATCCACTGACTTTTTCATATTTTATATCAATTTACACTTAATAGCTTAGTGTATTTTATATCATTTTACACTCCACAGCTGTAGTGTATTTTATATCATTTTACACTCCACAGCTGTAGTGTATTGTGTATCATTTTACACCATACATCTTAAGTGCATCTCAATGAATTTACACCTTACAGCTGTAGTGTTTTTTATATCAATTTACACTTTATAATTGTAGTGTATTTTATATCAATTTACACTTTATAATTGTAGTGTATTTTATATCAATTTACACTTTATAACTGTAGTGTATTTTATATCAATTTACACTTTATAATTGTAGTGTATTGTATATCAATTTACACTTTACAGCTGTAGTGTATATAATATCAATTTACGCATACGTTATTTACATAGTGTAGCTTCTGCGATTCTTCATTACCGCTCTACGCATCATTTAGTATGAATCTTTCTTGTTGTCACTTAATGTAAAGAATACGAAACAAATTTGTACAAATGAAATGGTTTAACGGCTGTTTTATTAACATACCTTGTTAACCTTTTCGTTACCTGTCTGAGGGGCGACCAATCTCGACTCATTAGGCTACGAACTGACGACGCTATGGCTGTCTTTTACACCGGAAATGGGAAATATCGATCGGCACTGTAAAGGAGTAATCAAGGGCACTTATTGAACAGTTTAGGAAGTCTCTTTTGCACTTCACCAATGCAGTTTGCGGTTTGATATCTGATCCTTGTAAACATAAAGAAATACTTCTAGAAATAGCAATAAAAGCAGATTAGAAAGCAGATACAATTTACACACCATTGTGAGCGGGATACTACTACCTAGAAATAGAAAGACAAGTATTTTAGAAAGTTACTTCATATAACAACGGTTCAGGTGTCACCTTGCATACTTTATTGTTGTCAGAACCCGGATGGCATTATATTATACGCCCAGGATGTTTATAATATCTTGTTTCCGGTAACACATTTAATTAAAGTCTTAGTGTTGCTTTCCAAATGAATGCACCTCTACCAGTTTGACTAGCATAAACATTTCAGTGACTCGGGCTCGCACAATTACTTGTAAGATGAAACTTTAACGTGTTAGTATGTATATGCATTGTCCGAGATATTTGTTTAATATGAAAGTATTTGATATATAAGGTAGTTCATCATTAGTGTATGAAGCTGCCCTTTGAGCAGTGTTGTCCCACAGGATGTAGATACTGTTACAGACCCAAGACGCCACCTGGTGACGTACTCATTGTCGTGGTGCGTAATCTCTTTGACGCTTGTCCGTCTCCTGTTTCTACGAGCTTCGGAAATGTCGACTGACAGGCATCTGCCTGCTACGATGAATACAGTCCTGGGTCAGTCTAATTAATAGTGACCCTGATGCTATATTGAGCTGATTCTGTAATATCCGCAGTGGGTATCAGTTTCCTAGAACACGTTGAATGAAGAAATGTACGGACAGGTTTCTCAAAACCTAGAGGAAATAACGCAGGTGTAAACGTTACTACAATAGTTCTATCACAACGGGAGTGGCACGCAAAACAGAGTTCCATGTATTTTGTAGAATTTGTGGTGTTCATGTACTTTTAGTGAACGAGTAATAAGATTGTTTTTCTTCTAACTATTGTAGATTTGATATACTTTGTTTAACCACATTGCTTCAAATAACTTCCTGGTATATTGCAGATAGGAAGGTCTCCAATTCCATATCATCGTTTTGTTTTTATCTTATATCTGTTCCTGGGTCTATCTTACAACATTATTTGAATCGCTATGTTAGGCTGGTTTTTATATGAATAAAGCACAGCATAGTGTGTGACGTTGAACAAAATCAAGAAATGGGAGCACTCGGATGTGACACATAACACAAGATATCAACGTTTAATACTTGGTGTTGTTTTGTCATATTTTATACTCGACTAAACTTTTGAATGGCATGCGCAACATATCTTTTAGACCTTGCTCAAAACTTCAAATTATCAATAGAACACAATTGACAATTTCATTGTTATAGTATTTTTTATTATTTACAGGTGGTTCGAACATTTGTACCTTGGACGTGGTCGAATGTTACAGCCCGACAAGTAACAAGTGGCAGCCGAAAAAGCCTATCCAGGAAGCCAGATACTTCGCCCATTTACTGCCCGTGAAGGGAGCGTTGTACCTGTTTGGTGGGGCTAGTGTCGGAAACATGGGAAAGATTTCGTGTGTCGAATCCATCGAAAAATATACTCCTACGAGTGACACCTGGGTTACATTGACAAGCATGAAAAATCCCCGATCTGAGTTTGGCTGTGCATGCTTAGGGAGTAAAATCTATGTTGTCGGTGGCCACAACTGGTCGACGAAGGAACGGTTAAGTAGTGTGGATAGTTTTGACGTAGATTCCCAGATCTGGAGTGACGCTAATACCGTCCCTATCCTCGCCCCTCTGACAGGTATCGCATGCTGTGCTCTGACTTTGTTTGATGATATGCCTCCAGAGCCAAAGAAAAAAACTGAGGATGTTAAACGTGACAAGGGAAAAGAATGAAGCACACAAGTTTAAGTGAAAATCATGGTTTAACATATGTATTAGGTCTCATTAGCGTCTCACAACTGGTGTATGTCGACATATTTGATTTCTTAATCCGATATTACGCGTTTTTCAGGTCAGATGTTCAGGGATATTTGAAAAATAGGAACCATGACGTCTTCAATGTATGTCCATGTCTTGAATAAAACTTGTATCAGTTTAACAGTTTTGTTTTTAAATCTTAAATCTTACCAAAGCATGTTAAGAACTATCAACAAAAACCCTACACCCATACCTCCAACATGGTAAGGGACCACCACCGACAATCAGAAATCCTCCACCAAGACCTCCTTCGTTTTTATCGATTTTGAGTTCAGAATTGTTTTCCTTTACTTTTTGGCGATGAACATGACAACATAAGGTTTCTTGGGGAGCAATGTGAATCATGTGATATTTATGTATTATAAAGATATATTTTATCTCAAAACTTTATAAGATACGCTATGAAACTAATAAAAATCTATGTGATATCTTACAAAATATATGATATTTCATATACATATATTTATATACATATGATATCTAATAAACACATCATATACTTAGACAAGATATAGTATATAAGACAAGTAGATAAGAAACAGTATATATGATACCTTTTATCTTTAAAAAAAACATGTAATCTTTTTTAAATACAGGATCGGCATTGCTCCTTAATAAGTTAGTTTGGCTTGACAATAACATGTTGTTTTTTCCTTTTATTTCACTGTGATTGAATGCTTGTTAGTGGTCAAGTATGGTTTCGGCTTAAAAAGTATCTCAAGAAAGTGCAAGATAGAGTAAATAATACATTGATATCTCAGATATGAAGGATTTTTGTAATCTGCACTATCTGCACTTTTGTTCTATTTAACATATTGACCATATAACATACCCTACGGCCTTATTGCACTTTGTGGAATTGTGGTCGATGTCGGGTGGTGTGGGTATAAAAATAGCATAGACTTTGTCAGATCGACTAACGATATTACCAGTGTTCAATTAGGGTAATTAGGGGTTTTGGTTTGCATCCATATCAGTAGAAACAGGGAATGCCTCCTGCTGCCAGGTTACAAAAATATAATCAAATGTGATTGCAAATGCTCCCTAGGGACAGTGTTTGTCCGTAAGTCACAGAACAATTTCCAGTAACACGAGAAAAGATAAAACTTGACTGAAATTCCACAATATTTATTAATGAAAATTACTGCATTGGATGGAATTACCAATCGTTTCGAATATTTATAGATAAAAGCAACTATATTGGGAAGGGGAGTCAGCAACCGTTTCCCATATTTTTGAAAAAAGCAACTACACTGGGTTGGAATAAGCAATCATTTCCCTTATTTATAGATGAAAGCAACTACATATGCTAGCAATTAGCCAAATTTTTCAATATTTACTGTTGAATGTTACTGCATGGATGTATGTTATGATACTCACGTTTTATTTCGAATAAATTTAGCAGGTCACGATACCTTCACTCTTCACAGTTCACAAATGTCACCCTGAAGTAAACTCACAGTTCACAAATGTCACCCTGAAGTAAAAATCACAGATCACAAATGTCACCCTAAAGTAAAACTCACCTCAAAGCCTCAAGTGCGACTAATGTATTGCGTTAAGAAGTCGATACATCATATTACATATAGTTAATTTAATTTGTGTATATCATGGAACGGAATTGCTGTGCTCGTTGAATTTACAGGTATCATCATATATAGAACGGGATCAACCAGAGTGACACAATTTATAAAACGTCCACACCATAGAACATTTTCATTTGTGATATATGCAAGGAATCTTTGTTCCACTCTGAAAGAGATTAAAATTCGGCAGTGTTTTTCCCTACCAGTCGTCAGGCTTGGTCTTCCGTAGAATCCATCAGTATCTTGAAATGCGCATTGCAATATATATAAGGAGTCACTCGACATCTTTGAGCTCTTCATAAACAAACTCTCGTTGCTATACATAATAGATAAAACACAAGATCGCCAGGTACTACGTTCCAAACGTCAATCTAGTTTTATGGGGACATAGAACAAGAACATGCTGAAAGAGGAGTTAATCTAAATTCATCTTAATTCAGCTGTTGTAGCATTTGCTTGTAGTCGAAAAACAAGTAATAATGGCTTTAGAATACCCCCAGAGTCGTGACTATCCATACGAGCACACTTAAAAGGTCGAATTTTTGCCACATTATCAGTAATGTATGAAGGCTCCAATTCATTTTCCAAACCCCATCAGGAACAGGTTTAAAAGAACCGTCTTGATAGTCGTAATTCAAAGAGACGATCATAAAGAGTAGTTTCAACATTATAGACGCCTAATTGTTCCTTTCGAATGTCCATGGATTCTTCCAACGAAACATTGTCCTCTGGAACATTATTGTAATATCGATGTTCATGACCATGTTAACACCTCAGACGAGCAGTGAACAAAGACATTACATTTGTATGACTGAATCATGGACTTTACAAATGTCCTACATCATCCACAAGTAATTATACCCATATGGCACAGCATTGCCACGAAGTCTTAACTTAGTTTATTCTGAACGCATACATATCTGCCTCTACATTTATATAAATTTTATGTAATATTCCTCCCTTTTTCAAATGTACGGGGAACTAAGGTAAAGGTTATTGGTTGGATGATAAGTTTTCTTAAATATACTGACATCATAGGCAAACAAATTGACAAATTGAAAATTGAAAATTCGGAAACGGATTTGTATAAGTTGTTTCAACTTGTTTCCGGATCCCATTCCTCTGTACTTTGTATGTTATGTGGTGTAATGCTCCTTGATTTGGAATGAAATAAAGTTTATATTAAACTACGCTTATGCGGTAAACGTATTTTGGAGTCTGCTATTCTACATTGGTATTTGAAAACACACACTGCAAACAGGATGATCTGCTTTCACTTGTGCTAACCCATCGACGCCAGCCAACCTGCAGCGTGATTCTAACATGGCGGTATACATATGGATGGGTATATTTACAACACCAGCGGGACGGAGTTATCGCAGCGGTTCGATATATATATCACTATCTCGTACTTATAATGGCGGTTCTGACACCTCAGATACTTTTCTGACATTTCTGCTATTGTTTTTAAGATAAAACATCCTGTGTTCAAACTTATACGGATAAGGTTCAAACCGCTGAAACAGCCGAGAGCCTCCGTCGAGGCATGACACGGAACACGACACCCTAGGTAGGAGCGCCTGTTCGGCTTCTGCCCCATAAATCAACTGTTCAGAATATATTACGAGGACAGATTTTGGCGCGATTTGCTGTATTCGTGTCACCGAGTACAAGGTATACCACTCCCGTCCGAGGAAGATATGACATATGTTGACTTAAGCTATGAACTTCCAATATATCTTGGATTGTTTAGTGTGCCCGGAATCACACATATTTATTTTGGTCAATCAGAAAGGTGTCAATAAAAAGGTCTATTCTTTTTGTTAGTTTGGTTTGGCTAACTATGTATAGGGTACTAGAATCAGGTACATCAGCTAAAGCCATTTACCTCAATATGTGTAATGTATGCGTTTGTGCTGTTGACGGTATTTGCCTCCTTGTGACAGCACGGATCTGATGCCGATTTTCGAGTGTTACATCACTGAAATGGCATGTTTGTGGCACCCAGCACGGTACGCCATCCGGTCACTTTATATATATTGGCAATGGGTAAACCAATCGCTGCCGTTACCCTAAAGGCTGAAGAGCACGTGCTAACAAGTAGCGTTTAAAAGACGTTTGCATGTTCCGCTAATCTGTTGGCTTTAATATTGTATGTTACACGGAATGGATTGTAATTTTTTTTGATAGGTTTATCAATAAGAAAAGTACATTATTATAAACTATGTAAAACTTTATCTTAAATATATCTTTATTTATTAATGTTGTTTGATTTTTCAATAATTTTTTAGAAGAGAAAAAGTACATAGAGATGAATCAGTGAAGAGCGATTAGAGTAAAGGGGTGCTAAGTAGATACACGATACAACGACAGAGCTACAGAACAACCTCACGGTCACAAGATTATTTGTAACGGCTAACCCCGGCACGCGATCTTATTCTTTGTCACAACATCCGCAACCCGTGGTCACGTGATCAGATTAGAAGTATGCTTCTCTGGCAACCTGACAAGATTGGGTGCGATGACTATTCCCGAGATCATCAAGTGTATGACGATCCTAATTAAAATCATGCCCTAATGCATGGTATATTTGTACAATATAGGGTCTTAAAAATGTATCTGACCACGGTAATTTAACCTAGGAAGCCAATAAGATCATAACACAAGGCCGTTTACTCAAAAACACCAGCGGAATTAGACAACGTTGTTTCCGCAACAGGTACTCTGGTCAAAGCACAAATGCCATGGATGCTGTTTTGATGGAATTAAATACAAAAATGCACTTTTCAATTTTAGCTGTTAGCTGTTTGTGAGTTTATGTCCTTCCACCAAAATAAACGTAATATGTAAACGGTGTCCATAGGGCAATTCTGAAATCAATTTAAATTGCCACCAGATCTAAATGTTGCAACTTAGACCTGCTAAGGGTACACGCATAAATCATGTGATAGAAAGACAGATATTTGTGATAGGAAGTCAGATATTTGTGATAGACGAAAACAAATAGCTTCTACAGGATATGTTGACCTAGCTAAGGAATTTACTCGTCTTTATATTTTGTCAGAGGTGTCATGGCGTCGTTTACCACGATTCCGGAGTTCTACCAGGACAAGTGTGTCTTCATCACGGGGGCCACTGGTTTCATGGGCAAGGCTCTACTGGAAAAACTGCTGAGGTCATGTCCGGGCGTCCGGCGTATCTACATCCTCATCAGACCCAAAAAGGGCAAGGAAGTCAGCCAGAGACTCGAAGAGCTACTCAACTCTGAAGTGAGTACATTAAGATATCAGGGGTTAACGAACATTTGGTTCCGCCTAGTCATGAACTAAACCCAGCTACATTAGGCATTGTGAGCATATTCAGAGCCGAGACGAAATGTCTTATTAAAACGTGAACTCATGTACATCTCAATTTGTACAGACAAATACTGATTTATTCAAAAGTTTTTGAGAGTTAAATAGTACTTCAGTCAATTTCGGTTTAGTAAAGATGATTTCTTTTAAAAATACACGTATCCCAGCCTATCCAAAGATCTATTTCTATGCTTTGCTGTGTACTTTTGGACGTACAAGATATGACAAAAATATAAATTTTAGTACAAAATCTTTTAGTCTTCCCATAGGATGATCAGAATGGGATGTGACATACAAAACAATATAAATGAAATCTTTTGTTGTTACAGATATTCCAAAAGTTAAACAAGGAAAACGACGACTTCCGGTCTAAGATAGTCCTAATAACTGGAGACATCGTCCATGACAACCTGGGAATGAGCGAAGAAGATGAACAGACGCTGATAGACGAGGTTTCTGTCGTCTTCCATTCAGCAGCCACTGTTCGATTCGACGAGGAGTTAAAGTAAGTAACGATGTAAATCCTGTCAAAGATTCGATACAATACACATACAAATACAAGCAACACTTAACCTGTCTATTAATAAACGTTCTTAATTCAACATCGCAATATGAAGAGGACATTCGACTAAATTCGATCATTGTCTTGCGTCATATTTTTCATACGTGGACAATTGTTTCTGTAGTACAGTACTGTACGCTCGTGGTGCTTAAAAACAGTCATAAAGATGAGAAAACTTGATAGGGCTTCGATGTTGTGTCAAAGTCTTTTCACTTGTCCCGTCAGCTTTTCTCAATCAGACAACATATTGCTCGAGTGGTCATCTGAATGTATTGGGATGGCAAACATGTCTTCATTTGTTTTGATAAGTTCAATCAAATGTGTGCGTCATAATGTTCATCTTTTAAGATACAAGGTGGTAGACTCTGCTGTTGTCCTCTATATTTGCCGTTACCTTGATGGCAAGTTATGTCTTTTGATTTGTTGTAGGGTTCATAATATACACACTTTACTCAATATTAATATTAATCATCACTCCTTTAAGTTTGATAATTCATATTATAAGGGCTTATATGTACCTGCTCTTCTGTCCCAACGTTAGTTTAGACCAAATTGGATTACCAGAAGGACGAAGACTAGCGACATGGCGCAGTAACATTCAATTAACTTACCAAATCCTATAGAGTCCATCTTAAGTTCATCTTTAGATATTTAGATAACCGGAAGTGTTGCTACATCTCTTTTGGCTATGTAGCTATGTATGTGGTTTTATATCGTTGCTCCTTTATTTCTCTTTGTGTTTTCGTCTTTGTTATTTCGGCGTCAAGAACAATGATATCGTCTTCGTAAACAAGGAAAACACATTGTCCGAGCCACCGTTTATATCTTGTACATGACACGTTGTAATAAGTCTTCCTTTTCCCGAAGATACATTGCCTTCAGGTATGGGTATGGTTAATATGCACTATAACTACTATTATTCCTTTTATCGTGGGAAGTTATGTCCTTATATATTAACCTGAGATAAGCCCTGCTGGTTGAAGAATTTAATACAGAATTAAGAATGTAATCTTGATTTCTCTTCCTGCTAAATCTGTCCTGCAAAATGTGCTGCATTGAGTAATGCTGTTTTGTTCTTCAATCCTTTATGTAGGGTTCTTTCTATCAATTTAATTGTGTAAGACTGTCCTTCATCTCGTTATACAGTGATGTACGTAAATCGTCAGTTCTATTTAGCCCATTACAAGCTTTAACACTTACTTACAGATTCGCACCAATCGCGGCGTTAATATCGACGCACCCATAACGTCTGATAGCGAACGCTGTTAAAATTGTGTTTGTTTTAATTATTCATTCAACACAAACCTCATTAACGGTCGCTATGACCATGTGTTGGAGGACGTGTGAACCTGCTTCACGGCTGCCATAGTCGAATGTTTCCTAATACTGTGGTTGGTTCGATTAGTTAACACCGGCAGTTTTCATCATTCGATTAGACCTGCCAGGTTACGTTGGGGCTAGATGCTGTAGCGTTTAAAAAACGAGACGCATTTAATACATCAACGTCTCGACTTCCCACTTCTGTCCTAACTTGAACTACATGTACCTGTACTAAGCAGAGAGGCCGGAGTGTAGAGAGGTGTAGCTTTATATAGAGAAAAAACTACGTCCCTTTTTCTTATACAAGCTGGTGTTTCATATGCCAAGCCCTAACGTTATGCTTCTTTGTACCACTGTATACATTTTGAAGCTAAATACATATGACTAATGTAAACGTTTTGTTTTTATTTTGTGTTTTAAAGCAGGTTTGGGCATTTTCCCCCTCCTTTTTTCATATATTTTACAAACCTCTGCAAATGTTGCTTTTAAAAGTTCCGGATAAACAAAACGTCAATGTTTGTATCCTAGACATCCAGTATATAGTATTGAAAATGAGAAATCGATACGTTACTACTACAACTACTACTTCTATTACTACTATACAGACAAATGAGTTAACAACCTTTGATAAAAAATCACTGAAAAAGACTTATTTCAGCACCAGTTTGAGAACGATTTCAAACAGAACCATTTGAGAAAGAACATACGTCTCACTGAAAAGGTGAGAGACTCATAAGGCCTCTTCGACTGAGTTTCCTCATACTACAAACTCTAACATACTTCACACAGGACAAACCATTTTTTTTTTTAAATATTTTATTCCCCCCAGCCCCAGGACAAACCATTGGTGGAGAATACTAAAAACACCCATTAAAAGAAACTTGACATCGAATCATTTAAATAGACTACCAATAGAACCATTGCCCTAATTCCTCACAGAACCATTGACGCGGCTCTTCACAGAATTATTGAGTGATACCTCAGAAAGAACAACTTATTTTAAGTGTTGTATGGTCTAAGCGTTAGGTGCGGTTATGGTAGCTCTTTTGATATGGGTTGATTTGATTGGTTGTTGATGTAATCGTTTAGTGACACAGCAATATTAGGTTAGTGAACTAAGGTATCATGTAACTGATATTGGTTCTACCATTTTTCTAGGCCGTATTGTATTACAATGGTTGTAAAATTCGATGGTAATAGTAACCCTACAGTTCAGTCATTGAGAACAAAGTATACCTGCTTTTACCCACAACATGATTCGTAAGTGACCCCCAATTTGGGAATCCCTCTGCCGAATCGGAAATTATCATTTGACCCTCTAAACGGGGACAAGAAAAGCGATCAGAATATGTCTTTGTCATCCATTACAACATTTGGGATCTTTATGTATCTCCTTTCTAACTACTCTTTATATATGTTTCCTAATGCCTTACTGGGAAAATCTCGCCGTTTGTCGCACGAATGAGAACATTTATGAGTTCTGTTCCCTGACCGAGATAAATGAACTACCTGCTATTTGCTTCACGTTCAGTGGATTGCAGCAATGACTGTTTATCCCGTTGTCAATATAATGTGGCCGGGTGATGTGTCATGCTGCAGTCTCCATTCACTTGACCGGGTGATGTGTCGTGCTACAGTGTCCAGTCACTTGCAAGTGACCCTCAAGTGGTCCCATCATATATGAACAACGATTTTATATCAGATTTTTATGTTGTGAGGAAATATAAACACCAAACTAACTTGTTTTAAACATTTGTGTCTGTTTTTACTTTACAGATTGTCCGTAGAAATGAACGTATTAGGAGTGTACAGGGTTATACAACTTTTGAAGAAAATGAAGCACCTTGAGGTAATATCCTTGAACAATAAACGTGTATTTAATTGAATATTGTGATACAAAATAAATAAATTATTCTGACATTTAAGAGTATACGGCTACTGACAACATGCCATTGGATGAGCAGGTTAGTACTTTAAATACGAAATTTACCAACTTTGATTTCCAGACAATGACATACGCTTGATCTACACAAAACTGTATCTAAATAGAATGAACAAATGCAAAAGTTAAATTTGTCATCATCCACAATATCTTGTTTTACCTTTTTGGAACATTTACTTAAAATTTTAACGTTAATGCAACTTTGTTGAGTGGTTTATTTCATATAATTCAGGCATTTTCATATTGAAGCTTCCCTTGGAAAAAAAGTAGCAGACTTATTTTTTTCATGACACTCGTCTTAATATTACATGTTGTTCATAGCATAATGAATGCAAAATGATTTGACTTCAGGTGATTGTGACGTCAATGCATTACCGACCAGTATCGGCCATTTGCTGTGTTCTATTTATTAACTGTATGGTGATGTTATTTGAATAGTTATAAACCTCTTGTTTGTGAATAAATACGGGTATTACTAAAATCATAAATATAAGAAGGTTCATATTTATTAGTTAATTTGCCATTTTCATGTCAATATAAAGTCTGTGACTTACAGATATAAGATGAAGTGCAGACTGGCCTCAAAGCCTATGTTTGATTGCCGCTTTACTTCATACGGGATAAATATAATCGGACGTATTCTTCTTTTATCGTCTTTTCATCTGTATTATTCTATCACACAGGCCTTTCTGCACGTGTCCACGGCATATGCAAACTGCCACAAGCGCACTGTGGAGGAGCACATCTACGACCCGCCCATACACCCACACAAACTACTAGATGCTGTAGGGTAAGTATATTCTTCATTGATGCATCATAACAGTCAAGGTCAAAGTTCAAATGAGGGGCTTTGTGGTGTTGATTTTTTCCGAACGTATGACGGAATTTCCCGAGTGATTTACCTATAAGGCCAAATCATATGTAAGTTGTGAACGCATTACTCACCTCACATACAACTGTAGAGATAGTGCTGAAATGATACGTGGCGTTCGGATAGTACCTTATGTTGGGGGTTATGGGTTCGATTCTTTGCTTAGACGTAAAACAATAATAATCACGTGTTTAGTGAGCTGAAATTTGTATAGTCATCCGTACACTGAAATAACTCCACAAAAAGGCGGTTGTGGTCATACGTACGCTTTTCCAATGAACCAATGTATCTTACTATAGGGGCCTAACTAACAAATGTTTAAGTGTCGGACATCCTCGATATCCCAGGGTTACTCTCACTTTCGCTCTCTGCAGCTCTGGAATATATCATAGCAAAATCGAAGGCTTAGTGTGCAGTACCTTGTGGATGAGACTAGTTTGATCCTTTGCTATACATCAAAAGAATCTTGCAGTCGCGTAACGGTAAAACTTATTGGCTTTGAAGTCGGGCGTCGCTCCTCTGTTATCTTCAAAGTACAAGTATCAGCTTAGT
>JAUMHH010019661.1:0-10768 GCA_032359455.1 Chlamys rubida | reverse complement strand
CAACAAGTGAATTCCCTAAACTTTTCCTAAATCTAAGATCCAAGATCTAAATAAACAAAAAACTCAAAAAATGTCATCTTAAAGGGTTATTTGGTCCCCAGGGAGTTTATACACACATTTTTTGATGATTTTCATTTTAAACATGCAGAATTTCACCCAGGGAAAAAGTTGGCAAGTATGTGAAATTGCATTTTAATAAAGATAAAATAACAATAAGGGATATTCTTAATATTTTAATACACACAAATAAAATCAAGACAATTCACAATATGTTTGTGATCACAGGGCAAGACATATTATTAATATAATGGTCATTTTGAATAGAG
The DNA here is from genome assembly GCA_032359455.1 of Chlamys rubida. Lineage (NCBI taxonomy): Eukaryota > Metazoa > Mollusca > Bivalvia > Pectinida > Pectinidae > Chlamys > Chlamys rubida. The sequence goes on along the minus strand of JAUMHH010019661.1, from coordinate 10,442 downwards.
TCTTGTCCCTGTGTTTCTGGCAACTATTTATTGTATAAATTGAAAGTATTCTCTAACCGATCAAAAATTTGCTTTGTCCACATTTGAACAAATAGATTTATTCTTTAATTCATTGGAAATGTATATACTTGTATGAGAAGATATATTGCCATAGAAGGTCATAATTCTTTCCTTGCATTTCATTATCTGTGCAACATTTTGGCAAATATGTATCGTGATCCATTCATCTTGAAGAATGGTAAAAACATCAAATGATTTAAAATAATGATTCCGATCTTTTCAGCTTCCGATGTCAAATTAGATTTTAAATATGTAACATCTGCTGTAGATAAAAAACAAATTACATGAAAGAATGAGTAAGATAAACAGGAATGAGTTTGAAATACATATACAATGTATTATCTTATAATCTGCAATTTGTAATAGAGTTATCTCTCTTGAATTTTTTTTTTAATAGCATTATACTGTGTAAGAATTCAGGATCACCTAAGAATGTTAACAATGTGTGCTCTTACCTTTCAAATGTGTCTTGTAATTAAATAAGTACAGATTTTTAAAAAAAAAATCCAGAATTGTTAATTTCTTAATGCAGAACTCGGAAGGAAAACCAACATTGCAAAAAATGTAGATTACATCCTTAAATACATAGCACTAATATGCATTTTTTGCTAAGAACAACAGCATGTTGGACATGAATTAGTCAAACATAAGACCAATTCCTTTACATTGAAAACTATTCATTAGCCCCTATCACCTTAAACACATTCATCACTTAAAGCACTTTTGAACTCTTCCAATTCAAAGGTTGGAATAGTTCATTATGAAATTTCATGGGTGAATGAGTTAATGTGACCACTGTTTCTCATGTAAGTACTTCTTGGTTTTGTAAACAAAGAAGAAGCAATAGCTGTCTTTCTCAATTCTTCCGCGAGTCAATTTTTGAGTGGTGATGATTAATATGCTGTCTTCACAAATATTACCTCACAGTATAAAAGGAACCCAACATTGTCTATGAAAAAGAGGCCCAACAGTCTTCAAAGAAACAACTTTTTGAGACACTTACCAGCAATACAGATGTAGGCAACATTCAATAGCAATATATCTCATGACCACTGCAGATAATGAGAAATTACTATATGAAAAGAGGTACATGTATTTCATAATACATTTAAAATTGTCAAAGTTTGGAATTATAAATATCATTGATCTGTCTGAAATTGACAATTTTTTTAAGATCTAAATCATATGGCTGATGGCTAATTTTGAAAATCATACATATCATTCAAAGCAAAAACTGCTTTACCAGGTATTTCTTTTTTTTTTAAACAAATTCTTCAGAATCAAGATTTCCCCCCCATTTGCAAACAATAATGACAAAATTATTTCAAATTATTTAATAATTGAACAATTGATTATCACAAGAGATGTCCAAGAAATTTTGCGTGGTTGTTCCGTTACCAGTAAATGATAATTTATCTTGAGAACCATTTACAACAAGACTCTGTCGGCCTACATGTCAACCCTCTATGTGCTAGAGTCAGTTCACTGGTATGTTCTGTTTAAAAAAGCTTTCTTATCTTAAATGGTTTTCCAGTACATTGGAAACAGTACTTTTCAGAACTTAAACAGAGTTTGAAGAAGATTGTGCCGTGCTGGTCCCGCCTTGTCCAGTAGTGGGTGTGGTCTGAAATTGAAATATCAAAATATTTTTATTTTCTTATTTCTGTGTTCTATAAAACTTTATATATTGAATTAATATTTAAATATCTCCCCCCCTTCAACAAAATCCTTATTTTGCTCTTAGTCTAGTGGTGTTTCGATTAATCAACTATGTCAACTATTGGTTAGATAGGGCAATTGACTGATCTTCAGATTTACTATTTAAAGGGAGATAATTCTTTAAACTTTGGTCTCCTAACAACATGGAAGATTTCACGATGATTTTTTTTTAAATGATTATTAATCAATCATTGGTTAGTTAAGGCTACCAGATGATTAATCATCACATTTCAACAATTTCCCAACGCTAGTTTTCATTACATTTTAGATCTATATGAAAGTTTGGAAATTGGGAGGCACATTTTTGTGAGGGTTCATCAATCCGACTCTCTTGTACTTACTTTGTGATAAACCCCGATAAAATTTCTCTAGACTGTTTGGGGAAATATGGCTGCTGGACTGCGTACTCTAACACTGTAAGTGGGCCAACTATACTGCTGGGCGGTCGGAACTTTTTGTCTTCACCCTGTTGAGCAAAGATAATCACACAATTGATCAAGGGCAATTCTTGGATCATTAAATCAATCAGGACATTGTTCCCTAACATGTGCTGTGTAAATTTGCCTAAAAATTGGAAAACTTGACATTGTAAAGATAGTTTTTTTTTTTTTTTTATATATTGGATTCTGCTTGAAACAAACTACAGGGTTGTGGTGAAACTCTCTTGTATTTAAAAAAGATAGTTCGCTTGTTTGTGCTTTACATCCCATCAACAGCTATGGTCATTAAAGGATGAGCCAGGTTTTTAGTAGTGGAGGAAAACCAGAGAACTTGGAGAAAAAATCTCAGACCTGTGTCCAGTACCTTGCAATTGCACCAGGTAGGTTTCGAACCCATGACCCAGTGGTAAGAGGGCTAGTGATGATAGACGGTCAGACGCCTTAACCACTCCGCGACCGCGGATAGTAGTAAGGTGGTATTTGCCACCACCAGTGGCAGACAGGAAGATTGGCATAAGGTAAGTGGCAGTGTGGGGGAATACCAGTAACACTGGCAGCAGGCAAAGACTCAGAGAGGACTATATGGTTGGTGCAAGGTCCATACTCAATGTTACCTACCTTTAATACTCCCATATTGACCAGCAATGCATTAGCAAACAAAGAGGCTCCTCCTTCTGTACTGTCCAGCAGTAAATCCTCAAATAGCTTATCTAAAACAAAAATTCAACCACAAACTATGTTAAAACCTCAACGAAATGCAACCTCACTTACTGCCCACATATCTCAAGGACATAATTGGTATAATAAAGAACTGTTGAGATATTCAGTAAGGGTCACATTAAAGAAAACAGAAATTTTCATTATTTATGCTTTATAAATACCTCCAGACCTCCATATAATGCCAAAGATGGGCAAATGGCGGCAGTATAATGAAGTTTTGCTGTACTGTATACAGAATTAATGTCATAACAAAATACTACTGTCTTTTTTACTTGCTGTATCATCTTTCTACCTAAAACAAACTGTCAATCTCTTTTCTATTTTCAAGATATTGATTTTCATGTTAATTTAGAAGAAGACTAAATCTTAAGTTTACATCTTTTGCAAACATTAATTCCAAATAAAATTATACTTTCTATTTTTAATATCATCCTCTCAATCATGAATTCAAGTACCAGTATTTATGAATAAACCAACAGGGATAGTTTGCAAAATGTTAGTACTTACGAAAATTACCAAGGTAAACTGATTAACAGTATAATATGTTACAGCATTAATTACTGTTTAAGGATCCCTGTGCCACTACCAAAAACTGCAACTACACATTGGAAATTATTTTCCCAGCATGACTATAGCTTTAAAAAATCTTCTCTGAAAAGAAAACCATACCCTGCTGGACTTTTATGAGAAACAATAAATATGAAATGAACAAAATATAATCAACAACAGAGTTCAGAGTGTGAAAAATAAGGATTTGAACCCCAGACTTCAGACTGTTGAAACTGTTACTGACTGCTAGCTAGCTCACGGTAAACTGAAGTGTGTTGGGCAAACTGTGCTACAATCATATCCAAAACAATAAAAGGAGAGATTTCTGCATATATACGAAAATTTACAGTGCAGTGGGACAGGGATCTTTAAAACTGGTTGCATTTTTAGAAATCAAATATTTGAACGGTTTACCTTAAATAGTTTTATGACTGATCAGTTAATAGGACAGAATTTTACCTGTACAATCACACGCTGCTTCCTTTGTCTTGGTATCAACTGGAGTAACGACTGAAGAAACCTGTTAATAAACATCGAAACTACAGCCAAAAGTCAACAATTTTATAAATATTACCACTAGAATTGAAATGAATCATCTTCATTTAGGATTTAATTTCATACACAAAGGAGGACCAAATAGAATTAAAACATGCCATTTCATACACTGGATATAACAATGGTTTATAATATCAATAAATTTTAGCTATCAAGGACTGACACAATGTCCAAGGTAGGTACATACATGTATATAATTCTTGGTTCAAGGAAAGACAACTCTGTAAAATGGTGTGCGAGTGTGAGTTAGGCTGTTGTCTTACCTTTATAAATGTCTGAACTGCCTTGTCCACATCTGAACAATCACTCTACAAAATTAAAATTCAACACGACTATAACCATGACTACATGTATATTAATTCTTCTGCCATGTGGTGTTACATTGGTTAAAATTTTAAACTCTATGTGCAATCTTCCATTAAATTATTATAAGTCCAATTCTAAATGTTTGTGAGAGTTTAGAAATTTTCTGATTGTGTGCAGACCTCAAATAGAGCAAAAAAGAAAGATAAAACATAACATAACCGTCATACAATGAATTAATTTTGTAAAGCATTTTTATTGAATTAAAGTTACCAAAGGGAACCAATTCTTTTTAATATTAAATCGCCAAACGACCTAAAAAAACAATTTATAGAAAAATATGATTTCTTGCTTATTAAAATAGTATAGTTTTACTTGTTAAAAAAATTGTGTAAATTTTAATGAACTATAAACAGAACAAACATAAGACAATGCCTCACCCCTAGTTCTTGTTTCAGTGCTGCGGCTCGGCCAGTCCCTAACTGAATCAATTTCGTCGGAGAAGGGAACGCCAGAAAATCCTTGGCAGAAACGGACTGAAAAAAATATTAAGAAACAAAAATAATTTCTTAACTCTTTGTTCCCTTTTTTTTTTTTTTAAATCTTTTTAGTGTAAATCCCGAAAAAGATTAAAATGCACTGTTTTGTTGATCCGGCCGATATGGCTTTCTCAAGCTGACCGCTGGTTGTGGTGATGTCATATGTTAGGTATCCATGGTGAAGAGTTAACTATTTAGTATCAATATAATATAAACATCTATGTACTTACATGTGAAAATTACTTGTTTTCTTGGTGGTTTTAATCATGTTTTACCTTTTGAAAGACCATTGGGACAATTCCTCGATATACATGTATACGGTAAAATCACTTTTGGTTGTTTTTTCCCAATTTAGTTGATTTTGTGAGTAATCTTCATCTACAAATGCATAGCTCCACAAACTAATAACAAGTTTGATATAAAGTGATTCTTCGTGTAAGTGGGTACTTGTATTCCACAAATTCATAGGTCTACAAAGTAATCACAAGTTTGATATAAAGCTATTCTCTGCTCGAGAAGGTACACATAATCCAAGATTTCATGTACCCACGAAATGGTGTCTGTTAGGAAACCACAAAATTTGGATTCATTGAATAAAAGATAGTTTCACTCCCTACATGGGGCTTTGTGAATACCTGGTTATTTAAGAATTGAACGGTATTTTTTCAATTTCATGCTGGTAAAATCATTGATAAAATGTTGTTCAATCCTTTTATTAATATTCGAAAAACTTTGTTATTGTTGACTTAAATATAGACATTTCCTTGAATTTCGATATTGTCTGTGTATTCAGCACACACAAAGATTCCTGGAAAAGCCTAACATCACCAAAATGTTTGATTCTAACAGTTTAATATTTCATGTAAATCGAGTAGGGAGAAGCTTCAAAATGATGCTGATCAAATTGCATTCAAAGCTCTATGAATGTAATTTCTTTTGGTAATGCTTATAGAGGAACTTACAGTTGAAAAGTAAATATATTGTAAACTTTATTCATTTTACAACAAAAATATGAAACACGTTATTTCAACTTATATAAATCACTCTTTTTGGCCCGGATGTTAGTGTGCGCGAGGGGTCTTAATGTGGGAGGAAACTGTAGTACCCGGAGAAAACCCACGTGGTCTGGCAAATGACCCCATACCTTTTCACATCTGATCGGGGAATCAAACCCTGGTCGCCTTGGTGAAAGGTAAGTGCGCTATCCAATGCGCCACCCGACCACCCTGTAAATATATTGTGATGCCGCTTCCCTATTCTAGCTCTGGTGTTTGGTGATTATACCCTTTAAGTCCTTCAAATATTCATCGCTAACCACACACAGACTAAGTATTCCCGACACTGACCTACGTGTATATCAAGACATTTGCTTCAGATTTTCTTGTAAGATATAAATTATTATACAGTGAAACCTGTCTAATACAAACCCAACATCCTGGATAATCCAGTTTTGGTTATCTATTGCCGATGAAAACTACCAACTAAGACCTATATATTCTGATATTTTGTCTAATCTGACCAATATGCTGTGTCCTTCTGGATGTTGGATTAGACTTAGTTATATACCAATACAAGAAATACTCACTTTACAATAGTATTAGCAGTAGTTAAAGATGTAAACACTGTTAAAAGCTTGAAACAAGATTACCGCAAAGTAGTACATAATATGCCCGTCACACGTTGAAATTGAATAAAGGAGCATAACTCCATAAGTAACTGTCAGATAATGGTGGTTATCCAACATGTTTATGCTAACGTAGTAATTAACCAATCCATGAAGTTTGAAGTTATTCCCAGCAAAGTTACTCAAGATAACGAGCAGACACTGTTTCAGCAATTGATTAAAGGGGCATAACTCAGTAAATTACAGTCAGATAATGGTGGTTATCAAACTTGTCCAACCTTTTATGGTAACTCCATGAAGTTTGAAGTAAATCCGTTGAAAATAACTCAAGATATCAAGCGGACATCGGTCATAGTATTTTTATGGTACAGTGGTAAAGTTGTGGAATGTTGTTTTCTGGAAAACTAGAAACCACTGTAAAATATCATTGTTTTATAGTGATCACTAATCTGATGTGAAAGTTAAATACTGGTACTGATGGACAGCTGTAATGTTCTACCGTAACTACTGCAGGTGGTCTCTTGAGACAGGCTATATCTAATTGACAGGTGGTCTCTTGAGACAGGCTATATCTAATTGACAGGTGGTCTCTCTAGACAGGCTATATATAATATACATATGGACTCTCAAGACCGTTGATATTTGACAGGTAGTCCCTTTAAGCCAGCCTACATGTATATCTGACAGGTAGTCTCTCAAGACAGGTTACATTTAATTGTCAGGTGGTCTCTCAAGACAGGTTGTATTTGACAGGTAGTATCTCAAAACAGGTTATATTAAATTGACATGGTTTCTAAAGTCAGGTTATATTTGACAGGCAGTCTCTTAAGTTAGGTTACATTTGATAAAGTCAGGTGGTCCCCCAAGCTAGGTTACATCTAATTGACAGGTGGTCCCTCAAGTTATATTTAATTGACAGGTGGTCCATCAAGCTAGGTTACATAAAATTGACAGGTGGTCCCTCAAGTTATATTTAATTGACAGGTGGTCCCTCAAGTTATATTTAATTGACAGGTGGTCTCTCAGGTTACATCTAATTGACAGGTGGTCTCTCAGGTTACATCTAATTGACAGTTGGTCTCTCAGGTTACATCTAATTGACAGGTGGTCTCTCAGGTTACATCTAATTGACAGGTGGTCTCTCCAGCCAGGTTACATTTAATTGACAGGTGATCTCTCAAGCCAGATTATATCTGACAAGCAGTCTTTCAAGCCAGCTTATATTTAATTGACAGGTGGTCCCTCAAGACAGGTTACATATCTGACAAGAGATCTCTCAACACAGGTTATATATAATTGACAGATGGACTCTCAAGCCAGATTATATTTGACAGGTGGTCTATCAAGAGAGGTCATGTTTGACAGGTGACCTATAGCTTCATTTGATATACTGTATTAGTTTATATTCCTCAAATGAAGTTTAATGACCTTTGAATGTTTAGTCCAAAGTATTAACTACAATATTGTACAGAAGGGAGGTCACATGTGAACTAACAGAAAACAAGGGAATAGTTCTCCTGAAGACCTATGTTGTGAAGTAAAATAAAAAAAATCCAGATCCTATGTTTATAAAAGAATTGATTTTATTTTGACATGACATTTAAAAACAAAGACTGGGCCAGTCCCAAATCTGAACAACCATGCTACAATAAAGTGAACATATTTGTAGCTTAGTGATTATGCTTTGACAAGGTATTGTGACTATCACTTATAAAAATTGACAACTGTGGGGTAAAGAAAGCATAAAAACGGCTCATATATTTGATTTTAAAGGCTTTTCAACAACACAGTAACTTAAAAACTTAATAGTGAATGCTGATCTAAACAAAAGCTAGCACAGAAAGTACTAATAGACAAGCTTATCCTCTAAAGTCACACTTGAACCTTTACCTAATCAAATACTGTGCAAGACCAGTTCAAATAGGTAGGGGTAAATGAGTTAAATGATTATTGACATGATGAATTGATATTAAACAACATCCAAATTTTCAGTTAAAATTTAAATATATACCTACATACTGACAAAAAAAGTTTTGAAAACAAAATCATTTTAAAACATTCTTTTCTCAATATTGCTGGAAAAACATGACATTGTACTTTTGAGACAGTCTGATTAAAATAAAATCCTTCACCCTTCCATTAAACACAAGTTTCAATTTCTCAGGAGATTTACATACATTTACATGCTCAAAAATTAATAACAATAGGCACAGACCTACTGAAGTAGGTCCAGCCTAAAAACGACATATTTGTTCTTTTAGATGAAATCATCAGATCTTAGAATATATATATAGGAATAGTTTAGGCTTTAGCAAATTCACTGGTTGAAAATACCACATTTAAGGGTCCGAAATCAAGAGTCTACATCATAAATAGCTATAGGGAGCGTTGGCAGGTATGGATTCTTTTTGACAAGCCTGTGATCATGATGAGGTTAACATACTTGCCAACTTTTTGAAATTTGCATGGGGGAGATTCTGCATGCTCAAAATTAAAACATAAATAAAATGTGTGTATACACCCCCTAGAGACAAAATAACCCTTTAAAATGACATATTTTGAGTTGTTCTTTCAGCTGAAATCATCAAATCTAAGAATTATAGGAACAGTTTAGCAAATTCACTGGTTGAGAACACTAAATTTTAGGGCCCAAAATCGGGAGTCTCCCTCCTAAATAGGGAGGGTTGGCAAGTATGTGTAACATACTGTGGGGTTATAGATTCTGTACAACTTCAAAATACTTGTATTGCAAAAGGTCTCAATGTGCCCTACATCTATTTCTTCTGTTACATGCTAATTAAGAACTGGAGTTATTGGCTTCAACAAGCAGATCTTTGAGTAATAATATCAACGAATGATGAGTAATTGTATTCACCCTGTCCTCAGGACAAAAAAAGAAGAAATGTGCATTTCGCCCTGAGTGGATATATATTAAGCAAGATCATGGAAGCAATTCTGATGTCATCCAAGGGGAATTACGGTAGTCACATATACTTAAATCGTTTACAGGTAGGAACTTAAACCAGGTAAAAATATTTTAAGTACATGTTTTCATGATGAGCCCTCGATATGGAAATTTACATTCTGCTTCTCATTCAGGACAGGTTTACAAATGACAGATGTGCATATCAAATATAATAACTTTCATTGCTTTTTCAATGATTTGTCATCTTAATTATCTATTCAATCAAATTTAAAAATGTACTTTTTTCCCCCAAAAAATTGGTGTTTTTTCTGTCTCCATAATATCCTTTACTCCCTATACATGAATTATTATTTATAGTGTTTTTATACTTTTGAATATGAAATACTTTTTAAATTGTATTTGCTGCTAAGCTGACTAGGCTTTTTATGAACAAATTAAGCCTTTGTAATGACATGAAAATTCAAGGTGAAATTGATATTACAAAAATCATGTTGTGTGTCCATTTCCGAAGGCTATATAAAGCAGGCATAGAAATCTAAACAGGTGTGTTGTGTGTATATTAATATATCTATGATCTTGGCTTCACGTGCCTGCTGTCTGAATGGATTGTCTGACAAGGGGCATTTTAAAGCAGTGATTACAACATTGCTGAGAAATGATATATTCTGGTAAACATATTATGTAATGTTATATGTACTGTTCATATAATGCGTTATAATAAACAGCCATTTCAGTTACTGCTGGTGTTGTGTAATTTTGTCCACTGTATAGAGCTAGAATATAGCTACTGTACAACCTTATAGTCGGACTTAAAGTCTGACTGGCTATGAAAAGAACAAGCAGCACCGTGTAAAGGACAATTAAAAATGCTCACAAATGGAACTTCTCCATAACATTCTTTAACTCATTCACCCCTGAAATTTCATAATGAATTATTCCAACTTTTGAATTGGAAGAGTTAAAATGTGCCTTTAGGGGTGAATGGGTTCATTTGCTTATCTTTTCAA
>JAUMHH010019650.1:0-10768 GCA_032359455.1 Chlamys rubida | reverse complement strand
AAAAATAGCAATGGTGTGTCTAATAGTATTCGTCGTCATGCATGCTATGCGAGCACCTTGCGACACGTCCGGAAACTTGATTTTCGGAAACGATGTCCGAAAAATAAGCTACGATTCGAGACAACAGTTATGTAACAATTATATCCACAAAAACTAAATACATACTCAGTATATTTAATATTTTACTCTTACTGTTGTTACTTATATATTTTAAGATTGCAGTGGTATATCAAAATAAAAATTTGAAGAAGATCTATTGTGTCTGAGGCGTCCGTAATTTCTCCCAGATTTTTATTAGGCGGGTAAATACAGACAGTTCTTAATTGAATAATTATTATTTAGATGGTTCTTACAGAGATATTTTTTGACTCCGGTTATCAAAAAAAATGCTTTTACATTGATTTCTGTTTACAAGCAAACATCTAATATCAGAATTAACACACTTATACACCTAAATTGATTGCTAAACTACATTTTGGACTCACCAATATCACAAAACAAAATAGCGGCATGCCAGCCCTCAAAGAATGTCGTTGCGAAAAGTCTGTGACAGGGGAGGTAAGTTATAAGTACAAACTGCCCGGTACGTTGTATGTCGACATGATAATAAGAACATGAACTGGGAGCAGAACATGTAGCAACCCCTGGCGAAACATTGTGAACAGTTTCTATGGTTTGATTTGGTGAATGCATGAATAGAGTAGCGTGTGGCTACACGTGTCCGTATCTTAAACCGATTCCTATATGTTCCGTGTTTTGGTTTATATTTTAGTGTTTATTTTACAACTTATCTAAACTTAACTAAAAAAAGCGAAAGAAAGGAACTTTCATTCTGATGAAACATGTTCATAGAATATCTATGCTAGATCGCACATAGCATGTTGATAAACTGTACCAAGGAGCCTGCATTAGCAGTCATCATTTGAAAAGTGTCCGTATTTACCCGGATGTCCCCTAGGGGATATATAATATCACAGGCACTTGAGTTTAGCCAGGCATAAATTTTTTTAAAAGGCCGAGGACTATTAAGTATTTTTAATTGCTAAACTCATGTCTAAAGTGCCTGTGGTAATACATTGTTCATAGAAATCCTGAAGAGATATATATGTAATATCTTGTAATACTTGTGTATGGTTGTTGAACCTTTTACTTGAAAGCCTTTTCACATAAGAAACAATTCATTCTCAATTTCTTTACAGAGTTTCAGGTCAAACTGCACTCATATTGTCTGTAAGAAAATAACAAGGAGTGAGAAATTTCTTGGTGGATGTGCTACTGCAAAATGGATTGTACACCCAAATTACATCCACGAGTCATCAAAAGTGGGCCAGTGGCTTGATGAGCAGTACTATGACTGGAGCCAGATTGGTACATCAGACAATACCCCCACAGATGTTAAGGAAGCATCTCGCAGATGGCGCTACCATTTTGAAGTTTTTGGAACAACTGCTTTTGCTGGCTGGAAAACTGCTGTTGTTGTCAGCGGTGCGAGAAAGAACTCAGTGTATAAAAGGTTTGGCAATATATTTGAGGATGTTTATAAAGGTTTACAAAATGTTAGGGAGTTTATGAATGTTAAACAAAATGAAAAGAGTGAATGTATGAAATTTTAGATAACATGTTATTAAGTGTATAGATAGTGAGATACAGTGGTATTTTAATACATATATAATGTAAGATAATTATTTGTGAATCATAAAATAAAGCATAATATATTTAGAAAGTTTTTGATTGCATTATATAAATCCATGCTTTAGTCTCTTTGCTGGTTAGCCTGATATGATTGTGTAATTTAATAAATTTATCTGAAATTTTAGATTACTGCATAGTGGTGGTGCTGAGGTGTACAATCTGAAGCTACCTGTTACACAGCCAGAGAAAGTGACCAACACACTGACCTATGTGTTTGCCAATGAGAAGTGTGCCATACACATAGCTCACCTCATAGAGTATGGCGTTCTCTGTCTGCGGCCAGATTACATTGGTGACTACCTCATCAAGGTAGGCAGAGTCTCTGTCTGTACCAGGTCCAGATTTCATTTTAGTTCAGAATGGATTATTATTTTGATATGAATGGATTCAAATATAAAGCAAAGATCAATAGGGACTGCTTCTGGAAAATTTCACAATTGACATTCCTTTGAATAATGTTTATTTTCGGTCCTTGTGATGAAAAAGCATATTAATTTTGAAAGAGATCAGCTCTCCGCATTCATATGATATGTGTTGTTTATATATCTTTAAAGAATACACATTTTCTTGATAAGGTTGTGTTATACATGTTTTGATATGAGGAGATTCAGTTTGTGTGATCAATTTATATACATTGCATTTATTTAAATAATTCAATAGTTAATATTCCATAAAATATCTGGATTTTTTAATGTGCAAAGTATATCAGAGATATAATTTTTTTAAGTATTTTAATAATTTTAATAATTTAAGTAAGCTAAATTTTTTCTTGAATTGTTATTGACAGGACCCTCCTCCCGATCCACTGGATTATCTGGTAAAAGTGCCGGAGGACTCCCTTTTCCAGGATGTGTCGATGAATGATAGTATCAGGAGCAGTCAGACATCCGACCTCGACTTCAGTCAGGCAGCGCCACCTAGTTGGCGAAACTCACCCGAGAAAAAGTTCCTGTCCCTCCCCAGCTCTGCTAGCTGTAGTCCTGTACCTGTGAATGTATTACTACCTCTGCCTACCTTAGTCTCAAACAGCCAGGTAAAATTAGGTGAGTCTGATGCCCTTCAACCTTCTCTATCCTCCCACCTAACTCTTACTATTGGATTATCTCCCCTTAGTGCCTAAATGTTCTATTTGTAGAGTCGTGTCAGTGGTCGATCTTTGAATGTGAAATAAAACTTTAGATACAATATTTAAGTATTGCCTAAGATTAACAACCTTTACAGCTATTTCTGGAATTAAAAAGACTAAGTTTGTTTTGAATTCTTATTCCAAATAGTTTCTGGAATCGAATTAGACCTCCTTTCCCAATGTTACCGTGTCAAATCAGACTCCCTCCTCAATATCAATAGGCTGTTTCCACAGTCATGAAAATGGTTGAAGTATTTGTTAAAGACTACTAAGATATACTATATAGAACTAAATGCTTAAAATAAAAAAATTGTCTGTATGTATTTAAAATAAATCAGTATTTGAAGACGAATGATTATGTTTAATGAATGGTTCCTGTTGTTTTGTTGAAGTGAGTGACAGAGTGACACGAAGCAGTAGCAAGGAAGTGCTTTCTGCTGTTAGTGATGAAGTCTTTATTCCAAATCAGCCAGTCCAAGCCAGTAACCACAACAAGCGGAAGTTCAGTGAGATCGTAGGAGTGGAAGACGCTCTCCAGGAACTCAAAAAACTCAAGGTAATGCAGGTGTTAATAACAATGTGATTTTAACCAAAATAGCAAATATTTAATCATGATAGAAGAAGATCTCCTTCTGAATAGGGGCTGTGGTGGCTGGAGGCAGTGGTCCGATCGGTTTGACCATTTAAACGAAAACGGCCCTAGAAGGTGGAAATATTTCCAAGACAAATTGAAACATAAATATGCAATGTTTTTATTTTGTTTTCTCAAACTTAAAAGTATTAAGTAGCATGAATTATTGTATTAGTATGAAAATGCCTGAAATCTGGATGAAATTGATATAGGGCGACATTGAGATGCTTTGCAGAACTGAGGAGATAAAATACTGATTTTTGTCCCATGTTTGTGTTTTACAATAGGTGTCCAGGAGAAGGTTCCTTTGGAAGCCCGTCATTTGTGTGTTGTCAAATATTGAAGAAATTGACCAGCAGCAGGTAAACATCAACTCAAATTGTCTCCAAAAAAGGTGCCTTGCATCAAAAATCATTATTCAAGTTTCTTTAACCCTGTTTATTTTTTGAAAAATTATGATGTAAAATGTTTTGTTTTTCAATAGCAAAAAATTAATTATAACTTCCTTTATTTTGTCAATTCTTTTAATTTTTGGCAAATCCCTTAACCCTTTCACCCCTATGTAACTTAAATAAACTCTACCATAAATTGATCTGGATGAGTCCATCGTGGTCTACAGTGTTGAAAGGGTTAATCCATTTTCACAAATAATACTTTTTTGTAAAATTTATTTGAAAACGACTTATTTGAGTGGAATGCAATAAAATTCAATGTCTTTTCCAAATCATTTGACTGTGACCCGCCCAGACTAAATTATGACCTACATGTAAGCAAACTATGATTTGCAATGGCTTGGTAATAAAATCATTTAATGCAAAGTAAAATTAAATTTGTGTTATATCCCCCTGTACTTCTTTACCATTACCAGAAAAAATAGTAAAAAGTTTTTCCAAAAATATGCAATTTTGTGTGGATTCATTTTGAAAATTGGACTCTTACACAAAATATTATAGTCTTATTCAGATTCAAAAGAAAATAGTGATACATGCCTGATGGGCCTCTAGTTATGAAAAACGGGTTTGTTTAATTCTTCCAGATGCAAAATGCATTTACTCTTGCAGTCCAAGTGTGTCCCGATGGAGTTTACAGATAGTATGACCAATATCATTCACTCCTGTCTGGAGGAGGAGTCTTCCAGCTCGGATTTCTTGTCACACGCCCTTGACCTCATCACCTCCATGATTGCATCGAGAAAATACCCCAAAGCGGACACTATCCAGTTCATGATAGTCAAACTCCTACAGGTAGCTAGGAACTCTTTGATCAAGCAATTTGCAATTAGCCATCCATCCAACAGTGCTGCTCCAGTCAATGTATCTGTCAATTCCTGTTTAAGTTGAAGCTTAAAGCATATATTGTTATACAAAGTTGTCTTTAAATTTATTACAACTGCATTAAATGATAAATACAGTTCAGATTGGTCCTTTTAAAATATTCTAAAATACCAACCAGATCTTGGTAAAGAGATTGAAAATGAAATTTTGTTTTGACATTTTAACCTATTGCTTCAATATTCTATTAAAATCAATATTCTCTGCAGATATATTTTGGTACTTCTACAAACGATTATATTTCATCAGTGCTTGGTTGACAGATCCGTACTGGTAGAATACCAGAATATTCTGATCAGGATTTGTTGTCCTGTGTCGAAGACAAAAAAAACCAAAATAACCAGATTCATTCTGTGAAGTCTGCATCATTTTTAAATACACTTGATAATTGATGTTCTGTTAACCTGAGCTATTTTATTAAATTTACCCTGGACCATAATGTGATGTGATTATCTTGATGATATCATCAACATTAATGGCATAAGGATTAATAATTTTATACAGAGTTCATTAAATCTGTGACATTTTTTGTGCACTTGTCTGCAGATTTTAAGGAATAAAATAAAACCAATGTTTATGAGATAAATCAATTATACCGAGTTCTGTTAAATCTGTGACATTTTTTGTGCACTTGCCTGCAAGTTTTAAGGAATAAAATAAAACAATGTTTATGAGATAAATCAATACTTCCATACATGTTTAATTAACCCTTTCACCCCTATGTAACTTTAGTATACTCTACCACGCATTGATCTAGATGAGTCCATTATGGCCTACAGTGGTGAAAGGGTTAATACTTGAGTAAAGGGAGGACGGAGTGGAGAGAGGCAGCTAAAGTTAACAGCACATAGTATCATCAATGTAAATAGTTATCCTTTTAACATTCCAGCAATCACAGTTGAATGTATACAGCTTCCTTTTCGATGTCACAGATAATATTGAGTCTGGCTGTCAAATCTTTGTATCCTTAAGATTGTTAGTTTGTAGAATACTTACAGTAAGAATTTGGCCCTCAAATTTTATATCCATCCAATGTTATCTTTGTAGAATACTTACAGTGAGAATCTTGCCCTCAAACCTTTTAACCGTCCAATTTTATCATTGTAGAATATGTACAGTAAGAATTTGGCCCGTAAACGTTTGTAGCTGATGTTTGTAGAATGCTGCCAGTGAGAGTCTGGCCCGTACATCTTTGTATCTGATGTTTGTAGAATGCTGCCAGTGAGAGTCTGGCCGGTAAATCTTTGTATCTGATGTTTGTAGAATGCTGCCAGTGAGAGTCTGGCCTGTAAACCTTTGTATCTGATGTTTGTAGAATGCTGCCAGTGAGAGTCTGGCCATCAAGTCCTACACAGCTCTGATGAGGCTGCTACAAGTACATCCCCCGACCACGCCATTGTTCACCAACCTGTACATGAAAACATTAGCCTTCGCCACTAAGGAGACAGAGGATTCAAATCAGCCATGGAACTTTATCCAAAGCGTTATTCAGTAGGTCACAATATCTCTAACAAAAACAGTACTTACCAGTTTTCTTACTAAGTTTGGACTTCAAAAGAATATCTGGTTGAATGTTCACATGCTGTAATATTGACCTAGGCTACATTTTCTGTACCGGTTGAAACAGTTCAGGTGGCGCAGAAATTATTCAACGATAAACTAACACACTAGGACTTATAGCAGAGCTTAAAATGCACAGTTTCTGAGAATAAATAACAATATATCAAGAATAATATATCCTTCTTTCACATTTCCACTAAATTATATAACATATCTTAAAATCTACATGTAGTTTGACCTTGTTTTATAAAGAAATATCACAAACTAGCGATAGCCAGCATTTAAGTTGTGGTTAGGCACGTCTGGACCCCTCAATCTACTCGTGCCGAATATTCCTGAGGTCAGCCTGAGTTCAGATCTGCGCCTGTCATTTTCTTTCTAGGTTCAACCGTAACCGTTTCAACTGGTTGAACCGGATATGCGAAAAGAGCTCCTATATGTATTCTTGAAAAAATAGCTGGTTCAAAGTTTTTGAATAACAGACTACTTTTGCTGGTAACCAGCTTTTGATGAGATTGAGGACACTGCTTACGATGTCCCCAATTAGACATAATGGTCGTGTAACGTGCCCATTGTTATGCTGATCTGTGTTACAAATTACGATATTAAAGCAACATTTTCGGAATTCTGCTGATTTAAACAAATGAAACATGATAATGAAAACTTGTGAGTCCCTTGAGCTCTCTCAAATACGGTGACTTTCCATGCATGTATATCTATATACTGGTGTGAGTACGGTAGGTGAATAAAAACAGCTTACTGTATGATAATACTTTGTTTCTTGCTCTCTGTCAGACTCTGAGCTAAACGATAAGGGTAGCCTGATAGTGTTAGACTAGTGAAATCTCCAGATGGACTAGTGGTTCTAAAAACCGCTAGCCTGAATGACTTGTCCAAATTTAATATTGCTTATTTTGTTAATAATTTCGGGCTAGTGGAATTTGCACATGGACTAGTAAATATTGGAAACTACTACCCCAGTTGACTAATTGTATTCAAAATTAATTTCTACCCTTGTGTTGTAAGAAAATTATTCCTGTTTCTGTGATGTTTTCCACAGGAAGATTGTAGAAACACCTGAAGACGATCAGAAGAGTCCTGAATTTAAGTACAATGTGATGCTGTTGAAGTTCCTGGTGGCTTTGCTTGAGCAAAACTTCAAATTCTGTCTGCAGAGGTACAGGTTTTATGTTATTAACATTATGTTAAGTAATCTTCAAATGATTTCATGTGTGGAAAATACATTTTTGAACATATTTTATCTGATATCGATAAAAATAAAATGTGTTTTAATTGTTCCTTCAAACGTCTAATATTTTGTTTCATGCTCTAAACTTATGTGAGTGTATTTTAACACATTGATGAAAAATGAGCCCAAAAAGATTTTTGATATAATTAATTACAGATCATTTAGTTATACAATCATTCACCTATTACAGATATGCAGAGAAGGAAATATGTCCGAAGAAGTTGTCGACTTGTATGATCTCTCGGGTGCTGTGGCCAGGCACTTCCCAGTTCATTGTCAACAACAAGTGTCGTGAACTCTTGTCTTTCCTTAGCAGCTGTCTGTCCAGTGAGTTAGATCTGATGCAAAAGGTGGGTGGTTTAGATTTCTATTGAGTTAAATGGCCATGATCCAGAAGGTGGATGTGCCTTGGTTCTGGTGAAAATTAGTAATTCCCCAAATAGTGTTCCATGAAAAGTATGAAATTTAACAGCATCTCATTTTGTCTAACAATTCTTAAAGTTCAGAAATAAGTTTCATTGTCCAGCATTTCATTTCAGTTCTAAGGTCAAAAGTTTCATCCTAGGACTAACTGTATTTTCCCTACATTGCTCAAACTTCATACTTTTGTTACTTGAAACAGATGTAATTATTGCATTTTAAGTCTGAAGGTTTAGATCATCTTTGATTGAAAAAGAAAAGAAATGTGAAATAGTTTATAAATTGATTTCAACTCTAACTATTTATATGAAAAACACTCTATGTTAAGAAGATAAATTAGAAGTAAAAGAAAATAAATATGAATGACTGCAAATATCTACCTTTAGTTTAGTCAATTATGTGAGTTAAACATAAATAAATTGAAAAAGCTAGCAAAGGTTGGTCACTTTATTGAACTGTACATGAGAAGTGAGTAGTTCCTGTCTTTAAAATGAGTGTAAATGCCACTGGGTTTAATTTTACAACCTCGCTAATATATTATTTCCATGCCATACAGATTATTTGACTTGCAGTGATTAGTGAAGTAAGGACTTTTAGAATACAAATTCATAAGTTGGCTGTTTGTATTCCAAGGAAATCAAAATAAATCTGTGGGAAATACAATAGTTGTATTAAATATAATTATGCCATTATTCTATTTCAAGACACAGGTATTGCCGTTGCTACTGAGCCTGATTTCGATGGCTGCTGAGTGCTGTAGACTGACAGAAAACATATCAAGTCACGTTGTCCGCAGCCTTCTTACATCAAAAGAGGAGAGAACTATTGTTTTTATACACGAGTTATCACGAAATATTGATGGTATGAACATTTATACAAATGTATATATTTAATAATTACTGCAGAACATCATTTCTTCAGGGTAATATAGATACTGTTATGCAGAAACTTCTTGTTATTAGTCTGTTTATGAAAACGTTTCATAGTTTCAGTGAAAATGTTAGGATTCATAGTTTCTCTCTACTCGTTAATAATTATGTCAATTTTCTGTTCGTAACTTCATCCCATTTTAAGTAATTCACAGGTCTAAATGTTATCTTTTGTAGCATGTCTTGTCAAGGTCACAGTGATTTAAAATGTAAAATAAGATATTTTGCAATCATTTGAAGACAATATGGTTATGATATTGCAGAAATAAAAAAACTTTAAAGTTTTATTTAAAAAAAAAATTAAGAACATGGATTTTTCAGAAGGTATTTTGGAATGAAAAAGAAAATATATTTGCCTGTATAAACTTTCTTGCTGTCTCCATAGTGAGCCACACAGATGAACAGTTGTTGGGACTGATCCTCCGCTCCCTACAGCCAGCCTGGCTATGTCTTGGTGTGTGCCTGCTATTACTGAACAACATGGACGACTACCTGGTAGTGGAGGGGGTACCGAGGGACAGCATGGAGAGGATATCTCTACACACTATAGTATGTATATAATGTTACTGGAGGGGGTACCGAGGGACAGCATGGAGAGGATATCTCTACACACTATAGTATGTATATAATGTTACTGGAGGAGGTACCGGGGGAGGGGAGTGCAGTATGTATAATATGATACTGTAGGGGCTCCAGAGAGGGGATATATACTGAGTAGAGGGCCCCAAAGGAGGGTATACGTACCTACACACCAAACTTTGTATATAATGGTCTGGAGAGGGCCACCAGGGAGGGGATACCTATACAGCATGGTATCTCCCAGTCTGGCCGACCTTCATTCAATTGGCAAAGACAATTACTCTGCAGGTTCAACCTCAAAAAATTATGTGGCCAAGTAAATTATTTGTTTCACAAGGCTCCCTTCCCTGTCCAGGAGGCATATTTTTTCGTGGAGATTTGAAAACCTTGGTAGCAATAACAAAGTAAAACATAAATATAGGAAAAGTAGATTCACTGTTAAATGAAAGTGTTTTACAGTGAAATTTAAATATTGTATTGTCTCTAAATCCTATCTTACAGGTGAACAAGTACTTTTTCATGCTGCCAAAGATTCAACTAGTGAAGGGAAACAGTTCTATAAGGTAATAATAAATTGTATCGAGGAAGAAGAGGTACCATGATAACCCAACAAAATGCTGTGGTAGTAAATAATGTCTTTAATTAAAACTGAAACCAAAAGTTGAAAGTGGTAATAAAAATGTGTATATTCTTGGATTTATTTTAATAAAAACTAGATGCAGGCCATTATGTCATACTAACAGTTGAGCATATTTTGATTGAACTATGCTAACATGTGTGTAGGTAGTTTTTGGTTATGTGTGTATGCATTGTGTCACATGATAACACTTTGGTTATGTGTGTATGCAGTGTGTCACATGATAACACTTTGGTTATGTGTGTATGCAGTGTGTCACATACTAGAATTTTGTATACATGTGTGTAGGTAGTGTTTGGTTATGTGTGTATGCAGTGTGTCGCATGATAGGCAGTGTGTCACATACTAGAACTTTGTATACATGTGTGTAGTCAGTGTGTTACATACTAGAACTTTGTATACATGTGTGTAGGCAGTGTGTCACATACTAGAACTTTGTATACATGTGTGTAGGTAGTGTTTGGTTATGTGTGTATGTAGTGTGTCACATGATAACACTTTGGTTATGTGTGTATGCAGTGTGTCACATACTAGAACTTTGTATACATGTGTGTAGGTAGTGTTTGGTTATGTGTGTATGCAGTGTGTCGCATGATAGGCAGTGTGTCACATAC
>JAUMHH010019639.1:0-10768 GCA_032359455.1 Chlamys rubida | reverse complement strand
GGATGAAATATTCAACCATATGGAAACCAATAGTTTATTCAATAAAGAACAACACGACTTTAGACCGAAGAAATCTTGCACAACCCAACTATTGGAAACAATTAATGAATGGGCTAAATTACTCGACGATGACAACAATCTTGACGTCATATACATGGACTTCAGTAAAGCCTTTGATAAAGTATGCCACAGTTTTCTACTATTTAAACTTGAATGGAATACCTAACTGGACTGACACAACACGTTGTCATTAATGGCTCAGTATCGGAAATCACCCCAGTCCCAAGCGGAGTTCCGCAAGCCGTTTATTGCTTTGGGCAATAGTTCTGTCAGACAAATAAGGCCTGGTTTGTTGTTTTTTATAAACTCACTAAGTTCCGATTGTTTCGTTTTAGTAAGTGTATCAGCATTTGTGTAGTAGATTTTTAAGCATTGGTTCCTGTTACAATCCTCATTAAAAGTGATAAAACTGGCATCCTACGCTGTATTGGCCTGTGTTTGCATATTGCTGTATATAAATGTAGCTTCTGAGTCATCTAGCGCATCTATCAGGGTTGACTGATCAATGTTGTAATCAGTGTCATTTGAAAGCTGCACCGTACTTGGCAGCGCAGAGCTGTTTTTTATAGGACTCATAAAGCGTGTGGTGATTTGTTGTCGTTGGATACCGGCCGGTCTGACCATGCTGTTTGGTTTGCGCGTTCCATAGAATGTTCCTTTGCCGGCATTATTTTCTTTACCATTGAGTGGGTGGAAAGTGGCGGGTCGCTCCCCAAACATCTTCCCACCCCACTGCAATAGTCTAGCTGGCGTCGAGTTGGATAAGGGGTGCCCTGTGGCGGGTCGCTCCCCAAACATCAGAGCCCCCCTTGAGCTGGCAGCATTGTTGGATGGATATTCTGGTTATTTTTTTCGTGTTGTTGACTTGGTCCGTTGTTTTCTCTATCTCTCTTTCGGGTATTCCGCTCTTGCCGCTGTTGTTTGGTTAGGTCTCTTGTGCGAATAACATCCTTAAATGGGTCTACAGCTTTGGTTTTTGATGAAACGTGCATTTTCCAGCAATTTCTTATTTGTGTTTTGTTTCCTAAGACAGCTATAAATGGTCTTGGAGATTTATCTTTCTGTGGTGCCCCTAGTCGGAATTGTGCCACAATATCAAGATTGT
Organism: Chlamys rubida; assembly: GCA_032359455.1. Classification (NCBI taxonomy): domain Eukaryota; kingdom Metazoa; phylum Mollusca; class Bivalvia; order Pectinida; family Pectinidae; genus Chlamys; species Chlamys rubida. The sequence continues at coordinate 9,603 of JAUMHH010019639.1, read as the reverse complement.
CGACTCCTAGAGATTTCGCTATAGTCCTAATAACGTCCTCATCCTCGGTTTTTCTTACCGTGGGGTCCTCGTTCGTTTTCTCACGAAGCTTGAAGAGGATAATATTATTTTCCTTGTTTCTCCTTTCTTCATATTCTTTATGCCTATCGTCCACGAGCTGGTATATGTTTTCCTCGAGTTGTTGGATATTTTGTGCTTGGCAACTTGAAATTTCCTCCTGAATTATTGTTCGTGTGTTCAGTTCAAGATCCGACAATCGTGTCTCCAATTTAACTACTCGCAAATCGTTAGCTTTACAGTACTCCTTTAAGGTGTCCCTTACTTCTATTATCGGCGGTTGTGTCCTGTTACATGATTTGCATGCATATGACATGCCCGAGTTTTCCGATTCTTTTAGTTGTAAAAATTCAAACACTTTGTCTGGAAGTTTTGTACAGTTCTTACAGAAAGTTAGATCGCATCCCTTACATATTACGAACTGATCTAGGACTTGTTCGCAAATACCACAGTATTTAATATCCATATCTCTCTGACGTTTCCTACTGTCCTGACTACTTGTCTCACTTGTATCACTCGTGTCGTCTCTCATTTGTTCCTCAGCCATTCTTTGTTACTGTTATATCTGTCGTACACAGTATCTATGAAGTAAATTTAGGACTAGTCTCCTCAACCAGTTCCTGCTTAGTAGCTCTCCGGCGTGAACACCATCTTTTAAAAGACTATAGGAGACTTTGGTGTATGTATGCGTCTTATTCGACTTTCTTGATTTTAGTAGGTCCAACATGAAGCGCGGTGCGACCACACCTAGCTCAGTATTAAGTTCATTTATTGCACTATTGAGGATGTAGATTCGACCCTCTAATTCTTTAACAAATTTAACAAGTATAAGAGATGCAGATCTCCAGAAACCTTGGAATCCTACAAATAAAACGCATTGCTGTACGAAATCATTTTATTGAGCGATACAGTGGAGGGCCCAATTCAAAGGATGTTTGGCCCACTGTAAAGCCTTTTTCATCGAACAAGTGTAAGAAAGACCAACAAACTATACTGCAAGAAAGTGATTGTACCATATATATCTAACGAGCACGAAGTTTGTACAGTTTTAATGATTAATTCACAAATGTCGCAACGGATGTTGGTGAGGAACTTGAAGAAATTGTTGATCGATCTAGCCATGCGAGTATTGCTGTACTAATTAAGGACCAAGTGCATAAAGGTCCAGACAAGCCTTTTACCTTTTCAAGTGCTACTGAAACTTGTATGGCAAATATTATATCCAAATTATATTGTAACAAAGCTGCAGGACTTAATGGTATACCGGACAAAATGTTAAAAGCTGGCACTGAAGCCTTCAGTTTACCTTTCTCTAGAAGTTTTAATTTTTATGTATCAGAAAGTAAATTTCCCAGACAAAGTTAATCAGGCACAAGTTATTCCAATCTTATAAAAAGAATGATACTCTTTGTAAGGAACACTACCATCCTGTTAGTATACCTTCTTATGTGTCTAAGATCTTCGGAAGGATTGTACATGACCAACTAGGTTCATTCATTTTTAGAAAGTTTTTTAAACCTTTCCTGGCAGCTTTCAGATGGGGCTTTGGGTGTCAGTCTGTTCTGCTGAGACTTCTGAGAACTGGCGTCAAGCCTTGGGCAACAACCAATATAGGTGCCATTCTTATGGATTTGTCCAAGGCTTTTGACAGGTGTCAGCCTGTTCTTTTGACTGTCTTCTTCATTGTCTGTTGCTAGAGAAACCGAGCATATGGGCTGGATGAGTCTGCACTGAGACTGATCAGCAGCTACCTCAGCGACAGACAGCAGCAGGTCAGGCTTGGTCCTAGTGTCAGCTGGAAGATGATCAGGAAGGGGGTTCCTCAGAGGTCAATTGTTGAACTCCTCATTTTTAATGTGTTTTTAAATGACATCTTCCAATTTGTGAAAATTCTAAGTCATATACCGTATAACGGATGCGGAGGTAGCTACGTCTTGAATCCATAAAACAGCAATTAAGATATCAATATACTAGAGGGTGTAGAACGAAGGGCAACTAAGCTGCTACCAGGAATAAACCATCTGATATGCAAAGGGAAACAAAGGAAGCCGAATCTACGAGCAATACTCAGAAGTCTCTACGACGAGGGTAGTCCGAATTATTCTTACGTTGTGTAAGGAAATAAGTCGATTAAACTACAATGTATGACAAAATATTAACAAAGGAAAGCTAAACATGGAGATCATTGAAATAGTAGAAGAATACGACCAGGTGTAACGGAAGGGTGAGCGTATTCGGCTTCGTTGACGACACCCGCCATGTATCTAGGTCAAATCATAGTAATGTCACGTTCTAAAGTGGGAACTTGGGTAGTGACAACGAAACCACAATGCACGTAAACTGATGAGCACAATTTAAACAAGCGACCTTCATATGACACAAAGAATAGCATATTTCCCTGCAAAATCATGATAATCATGATAAAATGGTGATAATAAAACTTGTTCATATACTTCATAAACATGTATTTTTAAAAATCCTTGTTGTAAGTTTTGTCTGTAAGGAGTCGACATCTATCACATCATTCAGAGAAAGCTCTTAAACACCGTATGTTGGGGAAGCTCGGACGTTGCCGCCAAGAAATTGACAGTTCACATGACGATTGGGAAGTCGAAATCATCCTACTTATCGTACAGCGCTGTAGTAAGCCGACGTGGTAAATAAAATTCTTGTTTTCTCAAGACAACACATCGTCGATATATATCTAAATATGAAATTGAAGGACTTGGTTATTAATTTTCTGTTACAAGTCCTGATAAGCTCATCAATAAACTCGGTCTCATATGAAAACAAAAGCAGGTCGGAACCGGGATATAAAACTTAAAGATGTAGACTTGCACAAGTCCCACATATCATTTGTTCGCCACAAGTAGATTACAAGTACTTATATCAACACCCGGCCTCCTCTTCCCCGGCTGGTCTGACGACGCAATATCTATATAAATCTCTAATCGTCAAAAGCTGCGTTATCGTAGCTAGTAAGCTTAGATTAAAAAAGTTACCGATAGCTAGCAGAGACACGTGTATATTACATATTACAATATATACGTCTCTGTCGATAGAACAAAAAAGAACTATTTTTGACCAAACGAAAGGAATTCGATTTGTTATCGTATCTATCAATGTTACATTGAAAATTAAGTAAAAAGATCAGCCAGTCAAAATATGTAGATCTATACAAAAGAACCGCAGCAACTACTTTCGATTTGACAGGAACCGGAAGTAGGCATTTACAGTACAAGTCGGTAGACAGTTTCGGAGTTGAAGATAGTCGACCCCGGCTTTATCATGGCTCATTTCGTAAATACGTGCATTCGAAGGTTTTCCACGTCTGCAATTCGTGCAGAAGCTATAAAATGTGTGACTGTGATAGGAGGCGGACAGATGGGAGCTGGTATTGCACAGGTAACTTAAATGTGGGTTGCCGGGCAGTGAGTAGCCGGTAATGTTACCTGAAACGACCTTTGATCAGGACAAGTTCAATGAATGCCGTACTGTACTGTAGGCCTACTGTAACACGTTATCTATAAGTTGTAGCCTATTGTACGAATTTTACAATCACAATTGAACGTTTGAAATTACAGTTTGCAATTTCAATAAAGGTATTTTTTTGAATTCGTACTTTTGTTTAATGAACATTATTTTATGTTTACTTTACCATTCCTGAATTCGAACATTAGTTTAGGAGTGGCACTCAAGGTTCCTAGTACGACCCCTGACATTTCAGGATTTGTTAGTTTTCAGAGTTTGCATCTATCACATATCTACTCGCAAAATGCATGTTACTTTTTAGATTATTCTAGTTAAAAACAAACTTATGTAAGTATACTTTTTGCCTTACTGAACAAATTACAATAATGATATATTCACCAAGATGTCCAAAAATTAATGGATCAGTGATAGTTTGTCTTTCACAGTATTCTTCTCAGTTTATTTGTTGAATGTTGATGTCAAAAGAACTTTTGCAAGTGAGTTTCTGACTTAGCTTGAGCTAGTGATTTGTTTTATCACTTGCAAAACTTACCAATAAGTTAGATTTGAACACTGAATTCTAGCCCACCATCATCAGATGTTGGGCCATATTCAAACCGCCCTTCATCCGTGGTCCGTGCGACTGATCAGAAAACCAGGATGGTTGACAGGCCATTTAACATTGGCAATATTGTAATTCATTGTGAGGAGGCCGTCAAACTTTTGGGAGTAATTACCATAGATTAGATTCTTGATATACATGTTTAAAACATATGCTTAAAAGCATCTAGGCAGATTAATTGTACTTGGGCGCCTCGGAAGGTATCTTACCCTGGAGGGGCGCAGGGCCATTTATCACGCCTTTATCCTGTCATATTTTAATTTCTGTCCTTTGGTATGGCATTTTGCTCAAAATCAAACTCCCAGAAGCTTGAAAAAAAATCATTTTAGAGCGTTAAAATTTGTGTATCAAGAGTTCAACTCAAGCTATGAGACACTTCTTGAAAAGGGAAATTTTTCTACCCTTCATATCAATAGGCTTAGACTTGTAGCCATAGAAACTTTTAAGCTTTTGAATGGAACCAGTCCATGTTTTTTTACAAGAGTTTATACATGAGAAACCCTCATCTTACTCTTTTAGGTACAATAGACTTGCTAATGTCGCCAGAACTAAGACTGTTAAATATGGAACAAACAGTTTTAGCGTTTTAATTCGCTGCTACAACTTGGAATGCTTTGCCTGACCATGTCAGGACAGCTACCTCTTTTAAAGATTTAGAAAACTCATATCATACTGGAATGGTAGCAAATGTAGATTTTAATTATCATCATTCACATATCCAGTGGCAATTTGTTTTATTCTGACTTTGAAACGGTCTTATATATATTTATGTATCTGAAATACTGTAACTTATTAATTAAATCAAGGCAAGGGTAGAGCCAACACTGTGGTTTTCTTAATGGTGGAATAATTTGGTCCTTTGCTCCTGGTCTTGATACCCGAAAGTATTCAGGGGATTGAGTAAAAATGAGTACATCAAAAATAGATTCAATCACAATAGGAGAAGGAGCAATAAGTAGTTCTTGTAGTTTATTAGAAGTGTCCACCGGTTTCGCCCCTACAATGGGCTTCTTCAGTAGAAAATTATAGGATTTCTATTATTATTTCTATCCCTGAAGTACTAAAAATGCGGGCACATACGATTGTTCTACATATATATATGTATAGTGATATCATTAACAAGTGCAGAAATTGTGATGTCATAAAGAGTAGGTTGTTTGAAGCAGTATGAATCGAAGTTTAGATCAAAAGTTACCTCAAGGTGCATTTACTGTATACATGACTCAATCAAACAGAAAAGAGAAAAGAAGAGAAAAGATCAAACTGATATAGAACTAATGAAGATGGTAAAATGGTGGGCGCCAGGATCCCTCTGGGATCTCTTGTTATTTTGTGATAGTCTTTTATTGCTGTGGAAATTCTTTTATAAAGAACAAGTATTGGTATCTTGATTATATGTATTACAAACTAAGATTGCCAGAGTTTGTCATGGCCTCACCTTACTCACCACTGCAGGTTGGGGATCGAGAAAAAGAGTCACCTGCTGTTACTCACTGTATGTATCGTAAGAGGCGACTGATGTTGGACCCCCCTGCAGAATTGAGGATTTGCTTTAGTTCCCTCTACTTGGGGACACAAAAGTAACCAAAATAAAGCTGCTGCACCAATTGCCATAATAGGGATTTCCTTTCTACTTCTAACTATCTTTTATTTCCTATTGCCTTGCTTGGCAATACCTCGCTTTAATGTTGAACATTTGCCCAGGTGATGAAGGCAATGGGTTGTCAGTATAATCTGACTGGGCGGAATGCTTTGCGTGGTGCCTCGGCATGGTATTTCAGTGAGATAGCACTATAAAGTCAGCATCAGATCCACGCTATCACAAGGAGGCAAGTAAACCAACATACCCTGTCTCCAGCACACATACACACATGCATGCATCCACAACATACATGGAGGCACATCCTTAAATGACCTTAGCTGTTAATAGGACGTTAACCAACAAATAAAGACCAAACCAAACTAAATCTCACCTTGCTTCCATATCAAAAGAAAGATTTGATGCCCCACAAAGACAGGGCTTTCATTAGTTGACATGTAGCAATTTCAGGTGTCAAATAAAATTTTCTCTGACTTTAAACACTTGTCAAATAAACACATTATTTCAAACCCAAAAGTCAAATATCATTTTGGATACTCTCAAGGGTCTACTGAAAGCCCTAAAACTGAAAGACAATATTTCTTCTGTTAGTGCTAGAGATACCTTCAGCAGCCAGACTTTGTAAATCAAGGAAGGACTGGTTAATATTCTAGTCAGCTGCAGCGTGACTGTACTGGGTGACTACGCATGACCATGCAGGTAGCTCAATATGTTGTTTCTGAGTTGGTTTCCATAACAGTTTGAGTAACTGTCCAGAGATTGTTAGGTTCTGGGTTTGAATCCTGGTACATGGTTACAATGGTGCTTGTGACCAGAGTTCTTGTTCAAGAAATGTATGTTTGCTTGGCAAGGAAATACCAAACCTGGGTTCTTAACAGTGTTGTCTTTAAATGGAAAGAGTTCGTAAAAAAGAGGGGAGGCATGTTGTGTGTCTGCATGGGCTGGGTAATGTTTAGAGTGTCCGTCTAGAGTTTGAGGCACCAGGTTCAAATCCCCATCTGGCAAAATTGAGTTACACAACTAGTAATTTGGAGTTCCCAGCAGCTATTGTTAGTCTCTAACCTTGATAATGAACACTCTTGTGAAAGGTTATCCACTGGAAATTTCAAAAGGAAAAATGATTTGGAAACTTGAAAAATACTGTTTTTATTTTTATATGATTTAATAGATTCTTGTATGATTTTAAACATTCCTAATTTGATTTGCAGGTTGCAGCAACTACTGGGCATCAAGTGGTAATTGTGGATCAGTCCGAGGACATTCTGAACAAGTCTAAGGCTTCAATTCACAAAAGTCTGCAAAGAGTAGCCAAGAAAAAGTTTGCTGATGATGCTAAGGTTTGTAGAATTATATCATCACTCAAATCATTTTTTATGTTGTTCTTTTTTTATCATTCAAATGTTTTTATTTATTTTTTCCCCAGATAATATCACAAGAAAACAATACAAATACAAAGAACATTGGTCATCGATACATAAAGGATCTTACATGAATTTCTGAGATTTATGAAACAAGCTTAAGAATTTTCAATTTAGCGCGCCTCTGGCGAGTTGTAATGAAAACATTTGTGACGAGTTTCATAAATTTCATATGAAATGAAAAGGAGTGTAAGATCCTTTTATAACATAATCAAGATTTGTGGCATTTATTCGTGTAAAACAACCATTTTCATGCAACCTTGAAATGTTAAAATCCACCATTTTACAGGTTTTAAAGCCAAAATGTAGAGGGCTTAATCAAACGAAGACAGCCATTTTGTTGCGCCATTCACAATTTATGACGTCACGTCATTGTCCATATTATGACATCAAAATCAATCTCTGACTGGCACAGCCAATGAGAAACGCTCCAGGGTATATTACACTAGTGACATATGTAAAAAAAATATTACACGGGCGAATTCACTGGACAACAGGCCGATTATGTGATAAATAAAAGTATCAAATATAAAAGATACAAATTTTTTCTCTTAAACAATTGTTGAAATATATTGATTCATATATTTTACTGACTTGCTGAAATAAGTAGTTTTAATCTTTAAAATACATTAACTATTTGTTTCATTTATCAGGTAAATGGATTTTAAAAATATATATGACAAGTTAGAAAAGTTTAACAGAATTTAATAGCATTTTTTACAGAGGTCGGTTTTATGAGAGAAAAAATAACTTATAGTAATTCCTTTTCAGGAAAATTTTGAAATTGCAATAAACTTTCTAAAATAACAAAGAGTAAAGACTACTCCTATATTTTAAGTTCAAGTGTACAAGCATTAAATCTGTACTGAAAGTTTCCAGTAAAAATGACAATCTCAATAGAGAGAAAGAAATATATTTCTGATTTTATAAAGGTGTTTAGGATAAAAAAAACCGCCTAAAAACACCAAAAATAGCATTTCTCACTAAAAGAAAGTGTCTCAAATTTTTTTCCCTTTTTTGCACAGTATTCGTTTTGAGTATGAGTATAAAAATGGAACCAACTATTAAAGGTAGAGAGTCCAACTTATTGTTTTTATCTTCAATGAAGAAGAGTTCCAATTTTTTAGGCATTTTTCTGACAGGGAGATCCTTGCCCATTTAATAAAGTAAAGAGTTATATTTGAAATATATTGATTTTAAATCATGGAGCTTCTCGACTATACTTCAAGACAAGATAACGGTTATATGAATTTTCCGTTACATTACCAAGAGTTGAAATAATAATATAAAGCAGATTTCAACAACACAGGAAAATTATTCAATTGTTAATATCTGTAGAAAAGTGATTGGACTCTCTATCTAAAAAACCAAATGAAATACATTTTACAAATATGAAATGGTCTTAATACTTTCCCTAATCGATTCCAGAATTATTGCTTAAATTTTAGTCGTAATTTGATTTTTGAAGAAAAATGACCCAGTGAAAACTTATTTTGAAATTTCACAGTAGAGACAATGATAATAATGTAATGAAACTTTTTGGCACCCTTTGCCCTATATTAAATAAATTCTATGATAAATCTCTTTTATACTATAATGTCAACAGCTAGTCCAATTTAGAAATGTTCTTGTTAGATCTGCAACGGTTATCCTATTGAATAGAAGTTTATAGAATACCGGTATTGCAAAATAAATTATTTTTTTGTGAAATAAGTTGAAGTGAAAATATCTGAGCTGAAACTAGAACAGAAAAAAATAAGCAGGTAAGCTAACAAGGCTTTTTTTTAATCAATTCCTACAGGTATTGTTCTTTTCAAAAGATAACCTAAAGTTTACTTTAATCTCTGTTGATTGGGTGTCAACTTGATTTTTTATATAGCCCTTCATCAAATGACTGACAACATTTTGATAAGATCATAATAAAAATACACATAATTTTGTAACTTTAGGATCAAATGTCTTTAGGTCACTTATTCATAGTGAACAGCTCCATATATCAATTGAAACATTTCTTCGTCCCAGGTTACAGGTTCAAATTTACAGATATTTTTCAGATTTTGTAGATACCGGGAATACAGGATACACAGTGTTGTCATGTTCTGTAAAGTAAAATAAGAATGATTGTAGAAATCAGTGTTAAATATTAGCAGAGGACAAATGTTTTTTTTTTGTTTCACTCCATTATGATGAACGAGTTCACCATTTTTATCCTAATCACAACAAAAATTGATAATTCTTTACTATCTCATTCTTGGTTTTTTTCTAACGTTAAAACTCCCCAAGGGTTCCGTGAAAAAATGACATACTGTTGTACATGCAAGAAATTTGTATTGTTTGCAATGCCTTGTTGAAACAAGGTTCTATAAACCTTACCAAAACACTAGACTTGCAATATCCAATCCGATTTGGAGGAAATTCGTTCCTGAACTGTAACG
>JAUMHH010019628.1:0-10768 GCA_032359455.1 Chlamys rubida | reverse complement strand
GGACCCGGGGGGGGGGGATACAGAAGTAAAGCTTTAAACTCGTTCTCCTTCCTAACAAAGGGGAGCCAGTCTTGTATAATGGAGGTAATGGAGGTGGAACCCCTCCCCCAAAGACAGAGAGGCGGGACCCACTGGAAGAAGTTAGTATTTTTGTGGCAGATGTTATTTGTACATCGGAATATGGCTGCCTTCTAGCTTAGAGCTAGAGGGAATTTCCCTTTATCTCAGTGGTAGAGCGTCCGACTAGGAACATAGGGATCGCGGGTTCGATCCCCGATGGAAGCACACTACTCTCTTTCCTGTTACAAATGGTGTCCGTGGCCCGCCCTGTGGTGACACCTGGAGTTAGAACCCGGATTGTGGTGTTCGAGGGCGAACGCATTCAAAAAGGGGGGAGTAGTGTGGCTGATTTTATTGTACAAAGGATTACGGTCGCCTTCTAGCTTCGAGCTAGAGGGAATATCCCTTTAGCTCAGTGGTAGAGCGTCTGGCTAGGAAGTCCGGGGTCGCGAGTCCGATCCCCGGTGGAATCACACTATACTCTCTTTCCTGTAACCATTTTCAAAATGGTTGAGATCCTCACCTCATAACACAATATACAATTCGTGCTACGAGGATTGGTTCGGAGGTCAAGACCCACCCCTCGGGGCTAACTCCCTGGGTCATAACATGGACACAGTTGGGATCCACACCATATAATAAAATACAACTGATGGGCATAAATTATACACTCGTGTTCTTGGTTTCTTACCCACGCAAACAGATCTAGTCCTTCATTTAGCTTACATTTCTTGTACTCCTTTGATATTCATCAGGTTTTAAATTGAAAATGAAATACCAGGCGAGTTATTAAGGCCCCTGGGCCTCTTGTGTTATGTATTACTGTTATTATATGTATTTCTTGCATTTTAATATAATAATATATTACTGACCATAACCTGTACTACCTATGATTATAACTTAGTCTTCACAGTACGTTTTACGCCGTTGTATCCATTGCTCATTATGTTATCACGTTAATACATTACTCGTTATAATATTCAACTACATACTGTTTACAAGCAGATGAGTATCATGATTCAGTTAAATCGTTCGATGCCATTTTAAAACCATCGAATCGTGTAACCAATGCTATGAGTTGCAAACTTTTTTTAATAACGACTGGAATAAATATTTCTGCCGCCACTTATATACCAGTACGTGTTACCTGTGCATTTGTTTGGTGATACACCCGTTGTTATGACAGTTATATTATATTAGCTTAACAAAGACTGTCTGGCTGGCATCACAACATCCGGGTATTTTAGGTAGGTATGTCTTTATGTGGATAAACAAAGGGCAACCGATTCGATGATCTAATTGTACAAAACAAAATTAAACAAATGCTGATATTAACATTTAATGGTACAACATAAGTCACCAGAGGATGATATAACCAAACTAATGAACAAAACATACGTCAACAGAGGATTGATCAACATAGTGTACAAACCAAAATTAAACAGAGGATGAGGCAACAAATGGTACACACAGAAGTCACCAAATGATGACACGACCAAATTAATGAACAAACCATGCGTCAACATAAGGATTATATAAGCACTACAAAAATAAACAGAGACAGATGTATAGTCATGTTAATAGAATAAATTATTAACACATGGGTACTTGCAAGGTTGCCTCGTCGTCGACAAACTGTGAGATGAATATAGGATTATTGGTTCTTCATTTGTGCGTTACCTGTAATCCCTCTTACCTGTCGCCGTCCGTCAGCTATTGACCAAAGGTAAATGGTGTAAGTCAACCGGACAACATCATCATACATGTCAATAACACATGAACGAGTGTAATTAAAGTTCACTACACCACAGTGGAAAGTAAGGGTCGGCTGCCGGACCGGAATAGGTGAAAATAAATGAACTAATGACAACGCATTCGATGTGTATACGGACAGATGAGAAAAGGCCATTCTAAAACAGTAACACGTTCACCTTTCCATTGTGATTCGGTTGAGTGATTTTACATACTACCATTGGGAGTTGCTGTTAATGACTATTCTATCAAACATTGCCAATACACCTGGTCGAAGTAAGGCAACCTTCCTGCACGGTACGGCCTGTTGTTTGTGAATGAGAGTAGGATCAACACTTAGACTTGTGACTCGAGCAACACCTACATGTACGTATATACATGTCCAACCATTTGAGGTCGAGTACGGATAAACCACGATAAAACGCTACCAATTTTTTCGAACTAATATGGTTCTATGTGCTCAAGGCAAATACAGGCTTTGGAACTAGTATCAGGACCCGACCTGAGTCTACTAGTGGATATTCATAGAGGACCGTTACGCCACACTGATGGAGGGGGCGGAGGACTACACCCAGCAACAGAACCAGGTAACACTCTATGAAAAGTAACACGCTCACAACTTAATTACGAATTTAAATAACTGGTATAATAATAATAATATACAACATTTATATAGCGCCCTATCTAATTTGTCAAATTACTCTTAAGCGCTTTATTATTGTTACTTTATCAAAGCGTTCGATGTATATCAGTTTGTAATTTAAGAATAGATTAAAAGATATTAAAACACCGGTAAAAAGTTATTTTCTCCATGCAATTCTGTCTATGTATAGGTTTATGTGTATTGAGTAAGTTCACTACAAGAATAGCACACCTGTATTAAATAAATGTAGGGTGTGTCACACAAACTTCACCAATATACAGATTTGTTATCAACATACCTGTATGTACTGGACACAGTGTGAATAGGATAGGGTATTTTGTATGTATACATTGTATGTATACTTTTAGGTATATATCGAATGTAAAAAAACATGTATATATTTCATTGTATATACACACTTCACGTATAAACTGTAGTTATACATTGTATGCATATGAATAATGCATTTACAAAGAGTATATTTTGTATTACTTTGTATGTATTTACCGGTATAATTTATCCTATTGTATTGTATACCCCATTATATTCATATAGGTTAATTACGTCTGAATACAGGACGTCAAAGTGACAGCTAAATATGAACCTAATAATCGAAGTTGTTTGTGAAATAGGGCACATAGTTTATGTTGACGTACAATATTAGAATTAAGACACTAATAACGCGATATTCTTCTATACATTCATGTCGTTAGTCTAAATCGGGCGTAAACTGACACGGTGAGATTATTTCTGTATGACTGTCCGAAGCTCAATATTGACACTTCTACATTACAAGGAACCATCACTTTAGCGAGCGTGCTTGTAGACTTGTATTACTAGTAACTATGGACGGATAAATATCCCAGGTATACCAGACACCAAGTACTCCAGTGGTCACGTTTATAAACTACACCCAATCAAGCTATTTTTTACACATTAAACATGGCAACGAGAAAGGGGAAAATAAATTACACGGAAATTCAATTAAAACACTAATAATGTCGACTGTGGCATTCAATATTTAATGTTGGTTTTGTGGGTCGGTTTCACTCACCACTGACAATGCTAATACATCCTCAATCAATAAGTGGATGACAATAGGGGATATGTATTGTTTCTGAGCTTACATCATTAGCAATGTTGACGATTGTACATATGACAACTGGCTACACACTCGGCAGTGTCTATCCGACAGTGATAACGGCTATCGACCTGGGGCTGGGGAAGGGGGAGATGTGGTTGAAATGTCCCAGTTCTCCACAGCTATATAGGAAAAATGATAGAGGGAGATGTACTACTGTCGAAATAAGTCCTCAACTGGAGGTTGGCAATGGGATAGGGAGACCTCTCTGGCAATACTAGAAAAAAACTGTAGGGTCGAGGGAGATGTAGTTACTGTAGAAACAGTGTTCTAAGATTTTAGAAAGATTGGTAGATGGACAGGGTCGTTTCGAAATCAAAGTTATATAAGAAAGAGTGGTAAAGAAACTAAGGTGACCATTGGAACTCCACAGCTCCATCCACTAGTATTAAGAAATTGGTAGAAAGACGAGGTTATTATGGAATCAACGGTTTTCTCTATTAATATAAGAAAGACTGGCAAAGAGAGATTGTTTTTAGGCGACGAAAGGCATCACATTGGTGGCAGCGGTGGGATTTACATATGATTCACGGGTCTCTCCAGGAGTATCAAAATTAATCGACGGAGATATAGATTGCTGTGAAAACACCACAGCTATCTAAAGTAATATTAGAAAGACAGGTAGAGAAACATGTTTATTGTAGAAACTACAATTCCCTCAAGTAATATAAAAAGACCTGATAGAGGAAGGTATGATGACCATGGGGACGTCGCAGTTCTATCCAGCAATATTAAGAAGACTGGTAGGGGAGAGATAAAGTAACTGGTAGATCACAGTTCTCTCAAGCATGACTTATTAGAAAACCTCAAACACGCCTTATTAGAAAGATTGACAGAGGGAGTCTGGTTACTAAAGAATCTTCTTTTGGTTCTATCCAGTAGACTATGGGCAAGGGAAATAGTGTTATTGTGGAGATTTCACATATGTTCTATTCTAACAATACCAAGTAAAGAGAAACTGAAAAATGCAGTTTTATTTGTTTAACTTTATGGCGAGTGTTCATGAAGCTGTGTTATAATATTTTCTCTTACTCTCTCCACTAATATTGAATAGGGGTAGCAGATAGTGTAAAGTGTAGAGATAACATAAGTAAATAGAGGGACCGTGTATGAATTGTAGTTAACAAACTGATACTACAGATACATTGTGAAATATCCAATTAATCGTACGACAGGGGCCGATCGGGATGAAGAGATATGATCCCTACAGACAGGAATATCAACGTTCACTTCTGTAATTAACTATACTATTAGAATAGATATAGAGGAATGCTACCCATTTTAGATAAGCTTGTGTGACTCGATGGTAGTAAGTAAAGAAATGTTTCGCAGACTTTTCCTCAGGCTAGACTTAATGTTCTATCCCTTAGACAAGATACTATGTTGTATTCCCCGGACCAGACATTACGTACTATTCCTCTGACAAGATACTACGTATTGTCCCTCAAATAAGATATAATGTATAGTACGCCAGACCTTATACTAAGCACTACTTCTTTGACCGGATGTTACAAACTATCTTTCAGACTTTAAATGATATTTTGAATAATCCCTTATACCAGAGATCACACGCCTTTTCTCAGACTTGATACTACATTGTGTATTACGCGTCAATGTTTTAAGACTATTTTTATTAACATTCTATCTGGATCAAGTTTTGTAGAAAATTCTAATGAAAGACTATTGGCATAGGTGCTGGTGAACGCTTTTTTAAAACTCCCGATCACAACAGACGTGTTCACATATAAACGGCTCTAGCTAATTCCGAAACCACCAGGTTGTTTAAGGCTAAAAAGATTATAAGGCCAACTAACAAACTAAATTAGAACTTTGTGAGTCTTGAAGACAAAATCACAGAGGACATAACCGACCCGATATATTACATCGGATGCCAGGACGGCTCAGGGCATCGAATGTTCGGATATACGCAGAGGCGGAGAGGAACGTTCAAAAAAAGTTTTGTCTTTGTAATACTGACGTCCGAGCTCAGTTTCCCTCTCAGAGGTAGTCATTCATCTCAAATCCCTGGACCACTCTATAGTCATTGAAAAGGTCTGTGTTCCAGAAGTGTATGACTAGATACTGAGGTCACGTGTCCAAAAGATCACATGATTTCAGGTATCACCAAGCGAGTTGCAGTCCTATGGAAAAAAATACAGCAAGAGTATCCTGAAGTGTCATTAAAACCATAGTTCTAACTCGAAATCAACATAACTAGGGCAAACAATGACCAAACGAAATATTGAATAACTTCCAGGAGATATGTTCTTCGGAAGGGTAAGCGTCTTCTGCTTCATCGACGACACCCGCCATGTAAATATAAATCAGATCCGAGTAAAGTCACGTCCTTACGTCGAAACTAGGGTAGTGACTTCAGAACCATAAGGCACACTAATGAGTATAATAAAAGAAATCGACATTCATAGCACACAAAGAAATAGCATATGTTCGTTCCCCTACGAGGTCATCAGCCTGCATCTTTGGAAGTCCTCTGTTGTAAGTTTGTCATCTGTAGGACCATAGTAGGCTATATGCCAACATATTAAGGTATACCAATATGTTAAAACATATCTGATTAAAAGACATGTCTGCATTTCACTTGCCATGCTATTTAGGTTTAATGAACGACAATGGTGAGGCATTCTGACCCGAATTTCCTCAAAGTATTTGAGAAGGAACTTCAACTCAGTTTCAAATGAGTTTCAACTCCGACGTTTGCTACATTGTAGGAAATAAGTTCAAACGCGGTCTCATTCGACGTAACTATGTTAAAAAGTCTGGCCTGTTCCTAGTGTCTAATATTACGGTTGCATTCCGGCTTGTTCTAATCGATACATTTATGTAATTGTACATTCATGCAGTTAAACACACTCCATTTTTCAGATTATAAATTTTCTTTAAATATGGAAATAATTTCTGACATCCAAATATCTGTCACAGCCTCCGCTGTAAATCGATTAACCAGAAATTATTGATGACGGTCCCCTGAAACACTGACGCACTGGAATGTATAAGAATGGAGCGATTTGCTTCCCAGGTATGCTGCAGTCATCAGATGTTGATGGCAGCACTCGGCCATAGCGACATTAGCATAGCAATAACAGCGTCACGGTTCTAAAACCAGGCAGCGTTTTACCTGTGTACAATAGAGCATGTCCTATTAATGGTGAAAACAAGCTATTAGTATTCTTGTTGGCAGACCTTGACGGGGAAGAGGCGAGTGTGTATCCCTTTGATAGACATACATTACCATTGACGACATATTTTACCATACAGCGGGGAATGGGTGACATTGGATATTATTAAATAATGAGGAGCAGAAGGAGGTATCAATTTAGTATCGATAGAGTTTGAACAACATAAAGCCAAAAACCGGATAGGTAGATTGATGAGGTGGAAGAGGCAAATTAAAACCAAATGAACATTCAGAACAAAACTCGGTAAATGATTCAATAATTAAAGACGTAAAAATCAAGTTATTTGTCATACTAGCAGAACGATAACTCGATCATCCCCTTGATCAGTAACACGGTCAAGGTTCATGCTCAGTGGTGACAAGAAGCACATGTGTAATGTTCAAACTTAAATAAAATGCATCAAGATCTAATTGAAAATTAAGAACGATTATGATGTAATGAAAATGTTTATAACAAATAATGGCACACATTTTTATATTACGGAAAACCTCTAAACACAGTATCCGTGACATATGACGTCAATGTCTGGGATATCAAACGCCTTGACTATAAGGTACCCTTGATCAAGTCTTGATATAGTGCGGATACTTGCTTAGCTTTTAAGTCGACCACTTAAATTAATCATTAGTTAGACACACTTTGCCATATGTTGGACGCTATATATCAGCGTTGTGACCATTATTGCTTTTGGTCTCGCATATGTAACAAAGGTCGTATTTTGTCAAGAAAACAACAAGAGAAGTGTTAAAAATCCATAACTCGAACTCAAAATGAATAAACTAGGACAAACAATAAACAAAGGAAAGATTTTCATTGGGAGAATAGATAGTCATATCATTCTGATACGTTCTTCAAATACGCAATTTGAGCCATTACTTGTGAAATGCTTTCATCCTTTCACTTTACTATATGTCTTTATATACATAATACGAGGACGATTAATTTCGGACAAAATATGTTTACAATGATGAATAGTAAATTGGAATCTTGATTTAAGTGATTTAGTACCTATATCACAAGGCGTTTGACACTTTCTGGTAAAATCAAATACTGAAAAGTCATATTTCGTGGATTGTGTGTGTTGGGAATACCTTTTTGTCATATCAATATACCTAAAGATATTTCTCATGACAAACGTCTGAACTAATTTAATCCTATTTGATATGTGATACAAGTTTTCCCACTGCTTATATCACACCGTCACGCACCCAGACTTTACATTTACGTGAACCCTACACGCAATAGAAGGCTGTATGTTACTATAATTGACAGTAAATGGTCGTCACCTTTTCAGTAAAGTTTGGTTATGAGGCGGTCACTGCTGATACACTGAAGGTAAATTGTCAAGATGTGAAATTGACAAATCCGTAGGACTTATAACATAAGTTATGAAGGTTTAATGAAATGGAAGTAGTCCTTGAATTTCTTGTACTTAACAGAAAAAAACCCATTATCACTATAACTAAATGCGACTTTAAATGGTTTTCAGGTGCAATTTTCCGAATATGTTTTAATGAATACATTGTGTAAGTCCCAACCATTTTGTATAGTTTGTTGACATGGTGGTTTATTATTTTACTTTTTTTCTTTTACCAGAATAACGAAGAGACCACCAATGAAAATAAAGAATATAAACAGAAACGACGAAGGAGGTCTGAGAGGAGGAAACAGGTGCTGTTTAATCCTGTCTTCTCAAGCTTTATATGATCTACACCAGTTTGCCCAGAAATCAATTTCCTATCAATGTTTTTTTATCGTCCATGTATTTTGTTTTCACTCTTACCCTTCTGTGGTGATAATATGGTGTATTTGATTAATTTGTTTTACACAAGACATTTTCATGACCAGAAATCACTATATTTACACTGATCGCATTCCCGTTTAAAAGATTAAAATTGCTCAAAAAATGATTTCTAAGCAAAACATTCGTTTTAATATTGTACACATTTCATTAAGTCTTATATTGACTAGTAGAAATTAAAGAACGAAACTTATAGACAAACTAATATAACATAGAGCTGAACCTTGTTCAGGTACGGTCTTTGTGTACGGTGATGTAAATAAATCAGTTAATTGTATTTAAATGGCTGTAAATGTAGGTGTTGTTTGTGTGTAATAAAGGCAGTAGATATTTATCACTCCGGGGTAGGGTATGGTATAATAGCAGTCTGTGTTACAGTCAGGTCACAAACAAGTTAAGTATTGCCCCACTGCGTTCACAACCACAACTTACCACTAATGGTTTTATTTGTTTTCGCAAGGACTGGTTTTATATTAAACAATGAATTATCAATGGTACCAAATATCAGGCTCGTGTTAATTGACGAATTGACACTCTGTTAATTTATTTAGTAATCAACATTTAATTTTCTCGTATTTCCCTTGATACTACGTTGATAAGAGCTGAAATTATATATTTATATTTACCCTGTTTGATATGTATTCCTGTCTAAAACTGCAGTTGTATACTTAATATACAATCGCTAATGAAGTTGTATTCAATGGTCTGCATTGTTTATTTCTATGATGCTGATACACAATACAATACATATTTGTTTTACATATTTTACATATATTTTTTTCATCATGCACTCATTTGTCAGCTAATACAAGCATGCACAGATAAATATTTTGCACTATATATATACACATTAGTATTGTTATGCATGAACCCTTTATGATTATAAACTTATGTACCCAAATCGTATTGGCAGAAACATAAGTCATTATCTTAATGTCCGGTCGCTTTGCGTCATATAAGTCATACCATATAATTTATCTTAACAAACGTTAGAGTACGTTAGAGTTTCGAATAAAAAAATACGGTATTAGGATTACATGTACTTATTAAATACCATAGCTTTACTGTACTCTATATTAATAAAAAAAAAATGTTGTCTTTCTCTCTCTCTCTCTCTCTCTCTGCTATACTGCTATCCGTGCACTAGTCATCGACCGGGTCTGAGGAGAATCGGAACGAGGATTTCCCTGAGAAGCACATAATTGACGTAGAGGAATTGAGGAAGAGGGTAAGTTGTTTCTATTCTGAGATAATATCAGTACGAGAAGGAGTTGGTATATCTATCCATTGGTATATCTATCCATTGGTATATCTATCCATTGATATATCTATGAATATACGAGTTAAAAGAAGCAGGGTCGTGATGTCTTCTCTTTGTGTCGGTGTCTCTTTGATGTTTTGGTGTCTCTTTGATGTTTTGACGTCGCCTTGGTTCCTTGGTGTTTTTTTATACTTATCGACTTTTGGTTTTATAACCGTGTATTTGTAATATTCACAGTTAAAAGACAATGAAATTTTATCCGTTTTATCGACCCGTGTACATTTAACAGCAAATTACTGGACTCGAATTCCAACATTTAAAAAATAATCTATTGATTTGCCATTTTCTCCGTCAACTGTAAGTTCAAATCTGGACTACGTTATAAAGGTATTCTCAGACTACGTGTGTTCGACGGGCCATTTGAACAGAGGCGTCAATTATAAAGGGTCTTTTATGTACCGATTTGTGTAGAAAGCTATTCAAAGTAAAGGATTTAGGATTCAAAATACACACGAAACCATTAAAGCAAACCCATAAAATTAAATGTTTGTAATATATACATATACTTTTCCTATGAGTTAGGTCAGGTTTGGAAATAAAAATAAAATGACCGGATTACAAGCTGAAGTGTAAAATCACACCCAAACATTAACACTGAAAATAAAAATCATATTCAAATCACACAACACTACACGACACTAAAACAAAATCAATACCCAAACCCTAACACTGAAACCTAGAGTCATACCCAAACCCTAACACTGAAGCCTAGAGTCATACCCAAACCCTAACACTGAAGCCTAAAGTCATACCCAAACCCTAACACTGAAACCTAAAGTCATACCCAAACCCTAACACTGAAGCCTAGAGTCATACCCAAACCCTAACACTGAAGCCTAAAGTCATACCCAAA
>JAUMHH010019617.1:0-10769 GCA_032359455.1 Chlamys rubida | reverse complement strand
ATTTAAAAAAATAAACCCAATCAAATATCATTAATAAAATAAAAAACAATATCAATATATTGATACTTAATAAATATGGGGCAAAGAAGTAATTCCAACAGTGTGGACAAGTTAAGGTTGTCAAATTTTCGAAGCGATCCGCTCCTTTATCAAGACACAGTGAAACAGAACAGTTACATATACATCATATACATATATATATATATATGTTATGCAAGTATTAAATACATATTGTATATATTATATATTGTTTATATAAGTGTAAGTTAAAATACTGTTGATATATGTGCCGTTTTATTAATGACGCTCTAGTTTACCGCCAGTAACGTAAAGCTACTGATTATGTAAGTTTACAATAAGAATGATTCGACCATTTTGGAAAACTTTGAAAAGTGGCATTTGGTTTAAACAATATCTTATTTCATTTGTCATATATAACAAATACACAGGTAAATAGGAATAGGATCTGGCAACAAGATTTTAAATCTTACGTTGAAAAGTGGCATTTGAAAAATGACAATTAGGAAATGTTAAAAAATGTATATAATATTTATGACGTAATAAAATTTCAAGAACGCGTTGGTTTTCGAATTATCACTTGTCGTTGCACTCGCTCATATCAACTGGTTATTATTTTTTTCACTAAATATCAATTATTCTTATCTTTCAATAAAAATACTGTTTCACTTTATGTAAGGAGTTTACTTAACACTGCAAGCGTTATAAAATATGTTCACTCTCAAACAAACTCTTGAAATTCATTAGTTTACATGTTGAAAGGTTTTAATTAGTTTTCATGATGGAAGGAAATTTGCTTCTTCCTCGTATCCAATTATTTAACTCTACCGCAAAACCGCTCAATTTGAGTGGACCCTCCCTATCTTCAGTAATCTGTACAGTTTATGAGTATTCAAGTAATTTAACATCTGGGTTGGATCCTGAACCTGTCTAGTTAAGTACAGAGGTGCTAGGACGTTCCTGTCGATGTAAATATTTCCGTTTTTGTAATATCTGCGCTCTTTCTCGTTCAAATAAATAAGCTTCACCTGAACACATTAGACGAATAGCTTTCATATTGTCAATGTGTTTCGAGTAAGCGTTAAAATGTGGAGTGTTCAAACGATTTATGGAGTCTAACAATTAGATTCCTATACATTGCATGTCATGTACACAGTATAATTTCATTAAAAATATTAAATTAGTACTTAGTTTGAATAGTATATATAAAGTACTTATGTTTTTACTGATATTTATGGATAATTACGTTAATTTGCACTTACAGGGTGTCGTTAGGTTGCATTGTGTATATCAAATTTTAACATTGAACTGTATTTACGAAATAATTACGTTAAATGGTATTTAGGGAATATTTACGCTGAATGGTATATTGGAGTATTTACATTGAATGGTATATAGGGATTATTTCTGCTTAAAGGTTTGAAGGGAATATTAACGTTGATTCGTATATATAGGGAGTACTTACGTTGAATGGTATATAGGGATGGTTACGTTGAATCATATATTGGAAGTACTCACGTTGAATGGTATGTAGGGATGGTTATACGTTTAATGGTTGCACATGTAGATTAGTTACGTTGAATGACATATTGGTAGTTCTTACACTAAATGGGGTGAAGTTAAAACTTTCGGTGAATGATATGTAGTTAGTACTCACGTTGAACGGTATGTTGGGGTACTCACGTTGAATGGTATGTTGGGGTACTCACGTTGAATGGTATGTAGGGGATAGTTACATTGAATGGTATGTTGGGGTACTCACGTTGAATGGTATGTAGAGGATAGTTACATTGAATGGTATGTTGGGGTACTCACGTTGAATGGTATGTTGGGGTACTTACGTTGAATGGTATGTAGATTAGTTACGTTGAATGATATGTTGCGAGTACTTGTTTTGTGTGATATATTTAGGTTCTTACGTTGAATGGTATATTGAGGTATTTACGTTGAATGGTATGTAGTTAGTACTTAAAAACGATCTTTTGGAATTATTTACGTTGAATGGTATGCAGTTAGTACTTACAAATAAACGATATTTTGGAATTATTTACGTTGAATGGTATGTAGTTAGTACTTACAAAAAACGTTATTTTGGAAGTATTTACGTTAAATGGTATGTAGTTAGTACTTACAAAAAACGTTATTTTGGAAGTATTTACGTTGAATGGTATGTAGTTAGTGTTATTTACGTTGAATGGTATGTAGTTAGTACTTACGTTGAATGGTACTTACGTTGAATGGTATGTAGTTAGTACTTACGTTGAATGGTATGTAGCAGACACTAAACACGAATGTGATGGTACACATAAATACCACCATTTGTGTCTCCGACTGCAGTCTTTTCTGGGACTTGGAACGATGTGGTCGCCGTTTTCTGTCTATCGATGGCGAATTTTGAATAATCCTTTTCTTCCTCATATTTATAACTGTTGATATGACGACGATATTACAGAGGAAATTAATGACGATGAGAAGGAGATTTATCACAGAATAGGTTGTCGCAAAGGCAACGTCCGTTGTGCTCTCTTTATGGAAATTTAGGAAGCACCAACTTCCGGGGTATTGTTTTTCGTAACTTCCGAATCCCATAAGCGGCCACGAACACACAAATAATACAATTATCCAACACACCACAACCATTATCTGGGCCTTTTTTCGCGTAAAATTTCTCGCATAGAAGAATGTGAATTTGAGAGCTATTAATCTGTCCAGCGACATGGCACACACGAGAACGGGTGTCAGAAAGCCAAAACATATCATGGAAAAGGCGTGGTACATGCAGGTCGCCTCTCCGCCTACCCATTGCAAATTGTTCGCATACACAATGATTGCCATCGGACCGGTCATCAGTTGACCAATCAGGTCAGTCCAGGCCAGTCCGGCCAAGAGTGTAAAAAATACAGTCTGTTTAGTTTCCTTTTTCATTGTATAAAGTACAACAAGGGCTAATGTGTTGCCCATCAGTCCAGAAGACAACATGAGGATGGGGGTCGATAAATTGATGCCCATGCCCTCCTCTTTACATGGCGTGCTCCCATTCCCGTTTCCGGGTCCACATGCGGTTTCCATCGATAGCCTCATACTTCCGTTTCCGGTGTAGTTGTTGGTCATGTACTCAAGACTCGAGCTGTTGACGGGGTCCTCCATCTTGTTTCCGTGTTTGCCTTTCCTGCCAACGACAGCGCCTTAAGATCGATGGACGGTGTTCTCTGCCCAGAACCTGAAAGTAGAATGAAATCGGATTGGTAAACAAACAAATATATCTAAGTCCAGAAACTTGACCCATTGCCAAGTGTCAGCTAGTCATATCCTAACAATACTGTGCTTGTACCCTGGTAATACGCAATTTCTTAACAAACGTGTAAAAAAGTCATTTCAGTATAAACTGCATGGATCAAACACATACATGTGAACTTACCCTGTTGTAAATAAACATTGAATTGGTTTAATGCTTGCGGCTCAAAGACTTCAATTTCCTCGCTCAGCCAATCGAAATTGAGTGTAATTTTCTTATAAAACAAGCCCGGCCCACACATCAATGGAGCTCTGTATGTTTATAGTGTTGGTGACTCAATTGTTAACGACAAAATGGCGATAAAACTTACTTCCACATTTTTTAAGAGTATGGTATTTAACAGTGACCCACAATACACAGAGAGAATGTTTAGTTAGAATCCAGTTCAGCGTGATAAATATGAGGGCGATATGATCTCCGGTTTCCACTCTTACGTTACTTTATGTAAAGGAAAAACATACCACGAGGTAAAATGTCAACACAGTTCGCACGCAATAACATGTTTTGGTCAACGGTATTATTTTCGTAGATGAACCTCCATTTTCGTCATCTCCCTGACGGTGTTATGCCGCCTGAAGTGTGTCGGCACTATGTCTATATGTGTTCTGTATGTGTGTTTCTCAGATAAGTGTTTATAGTTTACTTTACCCTCGTCATCACTTGGGTATCTGTTTATATCTAATGGCAGCCGTCAATAAGCTAGCCTCCATGTATGTGTGTACACAGTACCGCATACATAATCCCATTCAGAACTAACTCATGTGTAACTATCCAGTATTTTTTTCTTTCTTTTAAGTTGATGTGATCAGGTAGACGTTTTACTGAGGTATATATCTGCTACAGTGTTACCTGTAGCGCCCGTAGAGAACAGCTAGTCACAGCGAGAATCAGCTAGTCACAGCGACGGTTTCACGGATGTTTTAACTTCTACAATAGTATATTATTATAAACAGGATCGTATCTTTTGCGGGGGAAGTTGATCGACCCAGAGCACACACTGATGCTAATGTTAGTGGTGTTTACGCTTAATGAATAATCCAACTTTATTACTTAATAGCCTCACAATTGATAGATACCTTTCGTCATCAGTTTTTACTCAACTTGCGTTCACAACATATTATATAGACCACTTTTGAATTAGAATTTTAATTAATGGGGGCCATTTTTACAAACAACATAGGTACATGTATATACTAAAACTGTCATACTACACACACACTTATCTCTAAATTAACGAATCTTATGGCGAAGATCTGTCATTTATTCACGTATTCAGCACCATTAGTGTAGTAATTTATAAACAAACGTGTTAGTTTCAACTTTGAAACTGATTTATTTTTTTAAGACACTTCGGAAAATATTGATTTCATCATTATTTATTTAGTTTCTATGCACACATCAGAGAATCAAAGCAAATAGTACGCATTTTAACGCCTCATTAACTTCAGGGAGCCTGTTATAACGGCCTCCAACAACAAAAACACGAGGTACAACAGGAACTGCTGTGTAACCTCTTTGACAAACGCATGTTAATAAATGAGAAGTTTGCATGTTGTTTACCTGTATGAATAAGTATTTTACCTGTATAATTACGGGTTTTGAATTACAGGAACAAATCGCCGTTTTCCGCTATAAGGACAAGTGACCTGCCAGTATGTGTACCAGTCTATAGTAGAATCATATATAATCCTATTTTGAAACAAATTTTCCGTTAAAAAGGAAGAAAAACGTCGGTGGTTAGTATGATTCGACAGAATATGAGTCCTATACTTAATTTTGGCATAACAAATCTAGCATCAGGCCATGTCTGTGAGACGAGACACGTAAGATATAAGGCAGAGAGACCTGGCCAGTCCAAAACACCAGAATGTTTGTCATGGTTATTTAATCAAATGGCGAAAATCGCGGTGATGAAATGTAAAGAGAGTATCTCGCTAAAATAGTAAGACAACAACTATTCTGTTTATTAAACAAGAAATATCTTTTAAAAAAGACAAATGGCAGAGTTTTGATGATGGTGGTTTTAAAGTTAAAAATAGTTTTCAATTTCGAATATATATGACATATAGCATAATATATAACATTCTAATAACAGTTTCTCTACATAGGAAAAGTTAAAAGTTGAAAAGACATTGACTGGGAATTTTATTGTGACATTTAAGTAAAACTGAGAAACGTCGTTCTTAACTCGTATATTTTGAATCTACTTTTCGCATTTCACAACAAAATGATTACCAGGGAATCATCCGATACATATGATGCACTTGACTGCAGCGCGACTAGTTCCAATACAGACAAGTTTCGGTACATAGATATGCGTTGTGCTGGTACTTTAAGTATATATGTCTATTGTTGTATGATAATAACACAAATTTCGCATAATGCACATAGTTCCATATGCATAAATCAAGGATACACCTATCATTTTCAAACTCGATTTTAAATCCAAATTTGCTTCGCTTTATACCTCATATTTATATCTTTAAAACCTAAATCAATCGATCGACTGGCCAGTGAAATTGAACTTAATGATTAAATGATTGTGATTATCGCCGAGATCGAATAAGTCAGTGCATATCGCGGTGATTGCATGATAGTGAATGTCGCGGTGATTGCACGACAATTAATATCGCGGTGATTGCATGATAATGAATATCGCGGTGATTGAATGATAGTGAAATCGCAGTGATTGCATGATAATGAATATCGCGGTGATTGAATGATTGTGCTTATCGTGGTGATTGAATGATAGTGAAATCGCGGTGATTGCATGATAGTGACTATCCCCGTGATTGAATGATAGTGAAATCGCGGTGATTGCATGATAATGAATATCGCGGTGATTACATGATAGTGAATATTGCGGTGATTGAATGATTGCGCTTATCGTGGTGATTACATGATAATGAATATCGCGGTGATTGAATGATATTGAAATCGCAGTGATTACATGATAGTGACTATCCCCGTGATTGAATGATAGTGAATATTGCGGTGATTGAATGATAGTGAAATCGCGGTGATTGTATGCTAATGAATATCGCGGTGATTGAATAAAGAAATTGCATATCGTGGTTTTAATGATTCAAGGATAATTAATATCGCTGTGATTGAAAACATCAGTTTATATCGCGGGGATTAAATCGCAGTGTTAGAGTGAGTTAGTTGAATATCGCGGTTGTTGGATGTACTAGTGAATATCGCGGTTGTTGGATGTACTAGTGAATATCGCGGTGTAAGAGTGAGACGATGAATATCTTGACAATTAATTAAGCTGTAGTGAATACAGCGGTGATTAAATGAGGTAGTTTTATTATAGTGATTAATTAAAACGGCGTATATATCACATGTTTAGTGAACTATAGCGGTGATAATGTTGTAATTGAATTGATTCAAATATGACAATTGATATCCTGGTTTATCTGATGCTGTCTGTCGCATTGATTAAATCACGAACACGCTTTACTCAACTGTAAATATCATTTTCCATGGACACCGAAAAAAATACGACATTAATCACCTGCATACGGTGTCATGAATAAAACTGGATTGATTAATAGCGATGGCTGAATATCTCATTACTGGTTAACGAACGCGTGCAATCATGGCTGACACGGTACGGTTACGTATTCGACCGATGAATGTTTGTCTCCTGTTTTGATATACTCTTCAACACCTAAATATTTTCTCAACGTCTTCCTTACTATTATTATATCACGTGACTATCTTGTAATGCTTTATGTACAACCAAAATTTTGCTTGCTTACAATTTTGTTTTTGTTTTTTTGTAATAGCATTGTAAACTTTTAAGTTATATCATCCATTGTATTTAAAATTATCACGAAAAGATGCATCTACCTATGTTGTTTATAAGTTTCTATAGTCGGCAATGCAAATATTTTTTTTGATAACGTCATTAGGCAAACAATTTTCGTTTTGACATATCAAGTACTGTAGTATACATAAAGGAAAGCATAAGAATTTAGGATTTCCAATGAATTATAGCAAATTCATGTTTGAAACATATTAAATTAATAAATGTACTGTACATTATAGATATGCAGTCATTAGCGTCTATGACATTAGTAAGCGGTACAGTATAGTATATTACATAGAACGAGCGTCAGACGTCGAGCCGAATGTACGTTCTCTAGTTGGTCAAACGACACTATCGTTTATGAATCCTATTTCTCTTTTACTTTTTTATTTTTATTTCTATAACTGTTACAAATATTATATCAAAGGAAAGCTTCAAATTTTACTAAACAAGATAATTTCATAAGCTTCAAAAATAGCTTTTCTAAGTGAAATATACGTGGGTTCCGAGTGCTGATGTACAAGGTTCCACAATACTGATTTTGAGAGCAAATGGTTGACATTCATCTGAAGAATGAGAAACCCATGTACTAGGGACTTAGACTTCCTTATATATCAACAATTTTTAGAACGAAAGAACGCCAAACTGCTGCGTATGGTGGCACACTAAGGTCACTTTTGCCTTTTCGCTTTGTCGCGGCGAAAAAGCGCCGTTTTATTTTCTTGAACGGCGCTTTGTCGCTTTTTCGTGCTTCGTGGAAGAGGAAAACAACGCCATTTTATTTAACAAAAGTGGTTTTGTTGGCGCGAAAAAGCGTCGTTTAGCAAAATAAAATACATGTAACGCCTTTTTACTTTTTTGCCGGAACAAGTCGAAATTGCGGGAAAGGAAAAGTAGCCCTCGGCAGCCACCATGGCTGCGTGTGGTCGCCATGCTGTATTGTCTTATCGATTCCAGATGTTCCATAACTCTTTAACCATATCACCAGTTCGCGTCATTTGTCAGCGTAGGGTAAACTGGTATCGAACATTCACAGTGGTCATTCCAAAGACACCCGGTAAAATTATCGCTCAAAATGACCAAAATGAGCTGACCGTCGATAATATACCCCCAATGCTGACCCAAACCCCGTCCTAATTAGCGTCCTATCTTAAATGTTTTAAACAAACTTACGATAAGGTCGGCTACTATCTCACAGGAATGGTCAACACAACGTCATCAATTACCTCTTGACCATAACAATCTACGCTGATCATGGTCAGTGGCGCCTTACCACATAAACAGAATATGTACTGAGAAAACGGGGCGACAATGGCTTATGAAGTATATTAAACAAGAGGCTTGGTGGACTGCCTAGTGCCTATATAATAAAACCATTACTGGTATATTTAAAAGTAAACTAACTTTTTTCAGTGTATAATGGTGAATGGAAAAAATTGCAAGAAAACGGATTTTTGCAACATTTTCTCATTCGAGTGATATATTCTTCATAAATACACTCATAATACACTCATAATACACTCATAATACACTCATTAATAGTTAATTAATTGTATTATATTTCTAAAGAACAGTTCATAAACATCTAACAGGACCATTCGGAATATCTCGGCCGATTCGGTCCTTGATGAAAGGAACTGTAATCGGGACGAGATGTTCCGAATACTAACAGGAGTACAAAGTTACATCATTCATAAAATTGATGCTGATCTCACACTGACAGACCAGTTGCTGCCGTCACACTGTCAAAACCAGATACTGCCGTCACACTGTCAAAACCAGATACTGACGTAACACGGGTAAAACTAGATGCTGACGTCACACACGTATCTGAATGAGTCGCTCTCTCCGACAATATAAACAAATCGGAACTCATGGTTTGACCGAATTGGGTAAACCATGGAAAGATTGCGTTCTCTGAGCTAAACAAAACTGGTGACCATCTACACGCTATAAGACCGAGATATGTCTTCCTAAATAATACCTTATGTCAGTTTTTGTTTTCTGAAATAGGATAATACATTTTTACGTTGTGTGGGGTGATAAGGGTGATTGGAAAGGGAGGAGGGGGTAGAGGTATTTTGTGAGGAGGGGTAGATAAGGATAATACGTTTACATTGTGGGGAGGTGATTAACGGTTCGGTTATGTGAAATTGATCGCCCTAACTAGCCTTCAAGTCAGCATTTACTTCACCGTAACAATACAGTTAGTAGGTCGACGGGTACAAAGCCTCGCGGAAAACTACGGGGAAGGTTATGAACACAAACAAGTACAATGTGTGACGTCACTTATCTCAGCTTGGTACCTATCGGGGCATTAATCACATTTTACGTACATGTCACCTGCCCTATAAATTCTTAAGTTGGAATTTTGATAAAAACATCCGATTTTTATATCACAATAAAACTTTGATGGCTTCTTTAAAGAGAAAATATGGGCAAGGTAAATATGAATGAGAAAGCGAGATGGGAGAAAATTTGTATTACGAGGAACAAAGACCATCGACCTGTATTCGTGTTAACGAAAGTCAGCTCGAAGTGACAGATGTCGACAACAGGCAGTACGAATGGAGTAAACACAATGGCCATTGATTTAGCCTCATTGTAAGAGTATATACGTACCACATGTGTACTTTAGACAAAAGTACTATCGGTATGGACCCACAAAATCTGTACTTAGAAGACGGAGCTTAAATTGATAACATTCGACTACACTGTAGCTAGTCGAACGGCACTGTATAGGTTCCGGAAATAGCGATCACCGAAGCGAGAGCTAAATAAATCACGTTGTTGGACTATTTTAATCATTATATATGTTGTATAATTAGTCAAAACAGATACAGCAGTTATTTTTACAACTATTGAACCCGATAAAAGGTCATATATATTGATAATCACTTCTTAATCTTACATTATCGATCATTAATCACAAGCGCTGACATCCGAGTCGATCTAATTTCTACAATTCTAATAATATATCTGATACATTTTGATTGAATTCAGAGATGATGATAAATAAAGAGCGTATGAGGAGACAATCAAAGCAACTTCCTGTTTAGTTAATGTCTGAAGTTTGAATAACCGTGGCTCTTAATCGACGGCTACTGTATGGTTACTTGCTTGTTATGATAAAATTGACTGTATGATTACTGGTGATTATACTGTCGATTACTTGCGATTTCGTTGTATGATTATTACATGACAATAAGTCGCTTCCGACTGTAATTACAGATCAGGTTTATCAACCTTACGGGTATGTGTAAGCTATACACGTACACGTACAACTATATTTTATGATTACACAAATGACCTTCCGCGTGTACGTGTGTAGCATGTATAGATGTGACGTTTCAATCTTTCTATCGTAATATGAAAGGGCAACGCCTAAAGAGAGCGTTGCTTTTGTTGATCTCTGATAATTACTGATTCAGAATGAGATAGCACTGCTTTCAGAATGAGATAAGAACACTAGCTTAATGAGATCACAGGGCCGATTATGGCTCCCGTTTGAGATCAGTCAGCGCTACGTCACGGAAAGCGAAAAAGTCGGATTACTATCCTAAATGATCTGGAATGTCCTATCATTGTCTGAACGCAGTCGTATACGTTCGTAACAGAGTCCTACGGATCGGGAATGGT
>JAUMHH010019606.1:0-10771 GCA_032359455.1 Chlamys rubida | reverse complement strand
AACAATGGTCTCCAAGGAATCTCATTGCGAATACGGTCAAATGTACGCAGTCACGGTTTACACAGCTTCAATGGGAGGATATGTAAATATAAGTCTATATATAAGATGCTGTATGATCCTACTTCAACTCAAGATCTTCCCAGAATTCGTCCAAGTTTTTCTCAAAGTCATGCAAATACATTATGAGATGAAATAAAGTCTTGTGGGAGACTGTTCCAGATATCAAATATTTGTTTGAGTAAATACAGGTTTGACTGTATAAACTGTATCCAGTAGCAGCCCCTTTATGAAACATATCTAACTTTCAAAAATATGTGTCCTAAGTATAAAATATAAATAGGAGGAGGTCTCTTATATAGGTTTGTAAAACTCTTCAACTTTAACTACATTACAACATTTTAACATTTCAGTATTTGTTCAAATCTGTATATGATACAAAGAGTAGCATTTCTTCTATTTGTTAATTTGCTTTAACACTTCAGTGTGTTTGTTTAACTCATTCACCCCTGAAGATACATTTGAACCCTTCCAATTCAAAGGTTGGAATAGTTCATTATGAAACTTCAGGGGTCAATGAGTTGAGCAACACCTGTTAGTATTGCCATCTTTCTACTTTTCTATGGAAGTATACGGTAGCCTGGCATGAGTAAAAATAATGTTATCAAATCTAATAAATTGATATTGAAACTGTGAAGGGGAGAAGCAGGAAGGGGTTTAAACTATAATTATTTGGGAGAAAAAATCCAGAAAAAAGTACTTCAGTTGATATACTGCTATTACTTTGTAAAATTGAAAATGTACAAATCGCAATATTATTTCTATAATGTGTATTTGCACTGTTGCCTTGAATACAATATATGTACTTACATTATGGTTAATGTCATATGTTGGTATTTGTTTACTGATTTGCCTTTCTTTTTCTGTATTTTCAGGTAAGTCTATTTTTGTGGATTTTTATGGAGGACATCTTTGACAACAGAACAGGCTTCTCTATTTGTGAGCGGTGTGAACCTGGTACAAAGTAGGTCGCAGTTTGCCAAATAGGTCACAGTGTGAAAGTAGGTCAGTTAAATGTGAAAAGTAGGTTACCAGTATGAAAAGTAGGTCACATGATGTAAAGTTTCAGTCTATAAATTAGGTAACAGTATGTAAGTAGGTCAGTAATGTACATGAACATATAAATCACTGTATAAAGTAGGTCATGTACATGTAGGTCACTGTATGTCCATATACCAGGTAGGTCATTTGTATAATTAGGTCAGACTATGTACATATAGGTCATATTGCATAAGAAGGTCAGGGTGTTTTTTTTCAATACAATGAACCAGGTATTCTAAAGCAATTCAACCACGTTTTGATTACAGTAATTCATCATAGATATACAGGTACAATTGTATTGAGCATCATAATGGCTACTTGACACATACTGGTGAGATTTTATATTGGTCTATCATTTTTATTGTATAAATAGTTAAAAAAAAGGCTCTTTATTCAAAATGATCACCAACAGAAAAAACAATTCTATATCTGCAAAATAACCTTAAAAAAAATATTTAAAAATTTGTGAAATTAATCATTGCTTATATAAATACATAATTTTTATGAAACTGATTTCCATTTTCTAAATTTTCAGACAGTGATTTGTTTGCCATAATATTCTATTTATCTTGCAAAGTCAATATTTCTTTATTATAAAATTGTTTTTTTAAGGAACAATATGGTACGTGATATTGTTCTTGGACAGTATAAAAGGACAAATAAGTGACCGCGTAAATCTTATTTCTGAAGAGTTCGACATCATCATGCGAGCTCTTCATTGTTCCTCCATTTATGTTATTGCAATCAACAAGCTTGTTCAAACTGCCGTAATTCCGGCCTTTTGTGACAGGGAATCGGACAGGGGTTAAAAGGGTGCATTGGGGATTTATTTTTGATGGAGATATTGGGGTTCTCTTGGGGAATCTATCATTGTTATATATACAAGCAGAGTACACTTCCATCAAATGTCCGGATCAATAAAACTATGTAACGCAGATTGTACCGTAAACAAGTATACGTTGATCGGAACACTATCCTGCAAAGAAAAATCTTATCTCTTGCCACGGTACACATGTCCATTACAATAATTTGTCGTAAAGCATTATTGATCTGTGTTATTGGAAGCTCTAAGTGTTAACATGCTTTTGTCATTCACTTAAAACCCCGAGATGACTCGGATCGATAAACCATCTATTGGCGGGTGGCTGTGCTTTTGAGGAGTGTTCCACACTGGAGCTATTGTATTTGATGTTACGCGCTTTACTGTTGGCCTTGTGACATATGTTTCATGTAATAGGCAACATGTGGGAAACAGTTAAACCAGAGGATGGTGTATTAACAGAAAATATGTATACAATATATAACAGTATATTATGCCACAATGGAAGTATGAGTAATTCTAGATTAAATTATGCCCTATTCAATATTTAATATCAGCCGAAATGTTTTACAAAATATCGCTTGTAATTATAATTCATTGTGCGAGTGTGCAAGTTTGCAATTCAAGTATATAGTTTACTTTCAAATTATGTCGTTTTCTATTATAGAATTTGAACACTAATTAAATACATACATGTAGTGTTATTATGCCTCGGCCATGAAATTGGGGAGGGGGGGGGGGCACTTGATTATTATTTATTGTACAACCTGGCTGGTACTAAGTATAACTACTCACTGGAGCTGCATTCATCTTACTATATAAATGTGGTGGTTAATGTTCTGTCAGACATTAGGTATCGTCCTTGAAAGACAAGTCTGTTTTGACCTTACTGGAAGGTCAGACTGTTGTGACCTTGTTAACTGATTTAACCTTACTGGAAGGTCAGACTCTTGTGACCTTGTTAACTGATTTGACCTTACTGGAAGGTCAGACTGTTGTGACCTTGTTAACTGATTTGACCTTACTGGAAGGTCAGACTGTTGTGACCTTGTTAACTGATTTAACCTTACTGGAAGGTCAGACTGTTTTGACCTTGCTATTATGTTGTACATATTTGACCTTACCAGAAAGCCACACTGCTTTCAACTTCTTTGAAAGTTGGATTGTTTTGACCTTGCAAGAAGGTCAGATTGTTTTGACCTTGCTAGAAGGTCAGATTGTTTTGACCTTGCTAGAAGGTCAGATTGTTTTGACCTCGCTAGAATTCAGACTTTCCATGATTCATCTGGAAGGTCAGTCATGATTGCTTAAAACTGACCTCTTTCAAGATCATATTTTATTGACCTAATTACCAGAAGTCTGACTGTAATTTTACACCTACCAACCAATTCACCCTTTCTTTGAAGATGTGAATGTTCATAACTCTTTTGAATTGGCTAGAATTTAGCTCTTCTTGAAGTTCTTCCACTTGTAAACATAAAAAGCAGTTCAGACTGGGAGCTAGGTACATGTAGGTCAGACTGTTGGTGATTCCCTCGAAGGTCAGACCAGTTTTAACTCCTTGAAGCTCTCAGAATATCTCTCATTTAATCTGATTTTTGCAGAGATCAGAGCATTGAGAGATGAACCCTCTGTTTGTGGTCTGAAAAAGGCTCATTGTATATGATATGGCACTTTCAGTGAATCAGCAGAAAATTTGCAAAAAAATATTTTTTTAATGTGTTCCCTTCTAACACATACAGTTAACCGCCAATATAAGATCATTTTTCCTGAATAGACAATGCAACCTGCAGGTGTATAGATTTTTTAAGAGCAGGTTTGAAATGTAACATAAATTAAAGCCATGCAAATAGAAATAGCAATGTTGCTGTTCAAACAACATATTTCTTTTGAATATGTCTGTCGTGATTTTTTTTTACCAGTGAAACATGGTACTTGTAATCATCATTTTACCTTTTGATTTATTTTTGCTGACATTTTCAATTTACCTATTGATTTTAATCTGCTTCTCCTCTCATCTTACCTGTGATATGGAACTCGTTAACTCTATATACTATTTACCTGCGGCTTGCACCTGTATATCTTTCGATTACAATGTGGAGAGCTATCATATGAATCTATTGATTTCATTGTTGAGGTGAGGTTATTCAGCCCGGTGTTAAAGTCCGTCTGTACCCTGGTGATAGCGTGATAAAATCTATCAGCATCTCTGATGCCTTTATAAAGCAGCGCTGTGCAAACCTGTATGAGTACCATTTACCTGTATGATTAGCATTTACCTGTACGAATACCATTTACCTGTATGATTAGCATTTTACCTGTATGATTAGCATTTTACCTGTACAAGTACCATTTACCTGTAAGAGTACCATTTTACCTGTACGAGTACCATTTACCTGTAAGAGTACCATTTACCTGTACCAGTACCACTTACCTGTACCAGTACCATTTACCTGTACCAGTACCATTTTACCTGTACCAGTACCATTTACCTGTACCAGTACCATTTTACCTGTACGAGTACCATTTACCTGTACCAGTACCATTTACCTGTACGAGTACCATTTACCTGTACCAGTACCATTTACCTGTACGAGTACCATTTACCTGTGCTGTGCCATTAACGGATGTTGAGAAAGGATAGAGATTAAATACTCTATGTTGTCTGAATATTTTCTAAAAAATATATATATAAAATATCCACTAATTAAACAGCTTCAATTACCCATGATCAATTATGGAGCATTTGCCTTCAAATATCAATTTCAATAAATATTTTATGAGTGACAAAACAGGGGAGTCTGGAAAATCTGAGAACAAAATGAATACTAGGTACTGATCATCAAGGTTTTTTTCTGAATTTTACATGTTATGACTGAACAATTTATTTATATATATATAATATAGAAAAAAAGAATAGAAAGAAAAAAAAAATATATATATTATCATATATTTCATAATTTATATTATATTCTAATTTGTTTTATATATGTAATATTATGATTAATTTTATATATATTATATTATAATTTATTTTATAAATATTATATTCTTATAATTAAGGCAATCAAATCACACTTTGTTCAGATATTCAATCTACACTGTTTTCAGATTGTTTTCTCTCTGAAAGTCTTCGTGTATCAAGAAATCTCATATCATCGTTTATTCTTCTTTTATAATTAATCACAAATTTATAAAATAATTCAAGAATTGTTTCATGTCATGATCAGCTGACTCTGTATTAATCCATTCACTCCTTAAGTCACATCACATTTGAACCTTACCAAATCAAAGATTGGTCAAGTCCAGTTTAGATATGTATGGGTGAATAAGTTAAGAGACTGCTTGCAATATATAGTAGACCACGTTATGTACTAAGTCAGGAATTGCATATCGATGTATCCAAATTTTTTAATTCTAATCTTAAATTCTTTTCAATTTTGTGTTCTTATTGTACAAGGACTGTACAATATATGATATACAGATACATTGATCAGTTAAATTTTAGGTAACTGTTGTAGTTTTCTATACCTATATATTTTCTTTGTTTTATTGTTTTTCTTCAAATCTATAAATGAGCAAATATTTCTTCAAACAAGCACAGTGATTGAAATATCAGAAAACTGTTTCTCCAGAGTTCTATGTTGCTAGAAATGATCAAAACATGTTTTAAAGTACTAAATAAAAAGTATTAAATTTTGTAAAGATGGGAATTATGATACATTGTTCTGCATTACGACACTCTACCTCAGTCTACATTCCCCCAAAAAATGACACTAAGGATATTTTGCAAAGAGCTTAAAAAAATCCTGAACATTTTAATCAATTGATTTTACATTTATACAAAATTTAAATTCATGAACATCTACAGAGTTGTCTTTTACTACAGGGTTCTAAGATAGCTTTCAGGGCATATTAAGTTGTATGTGATCCAAGGGAAGCAACTCTATTTGTTTTACAACAGTATTTGGATATATGGTTTAAAGTTAATATCTGTGCTCTTACATAAGACAGACTCTTACTAGTAAAATTGATCGATATATTTAATTTAATTAATTGAACTATTAATGAGGAAATTTACTGGTAATTCAACCTGTATATATATATATGTGTTAATTATGTGTAATTCAATTATATATATGTAATGTAAACATATAGAATGTTTGGATTGTGTATAATTGTCACTTGTGATATTTCTATTTAATTAGACTCAATTTAACAAACATTTTAACTCATCTATTCCTATTATTTCAAAACATCTTGATAAATGATGTAATTTTGTGTTTTGATTCCTCCAAAATCTTTCTCAATTTTATTCTGCCCTTAGTAAAATTTCCTCTTTCCTCCAAATTGTAACCTGTTCAATCTTATTAGAACATCATTAACTTGTTAAAATATTGATCATTAATCACCTTTATATTTATTTTTCCGATTTTCAATTTTTCCCAGAAACTAATGCATTATTCTCATCTAACCCTAGTGATGAAAGAGTTTTCTCCCTTTGATCAGCTTTCAACTCGGTCATTGGGATGTGCACGTATAGACAAGAAATGAAATAATAAAACTAATGTACATGAGAATTAGTGTGTATGATATATCTTTATGCAAATGAATCTAGCTAAAGAACATGAAAACTGCCCAAAACTGTAACTTTGAATAGGATCAAACGATGTTAACTTGTGACAATGGCCATCAGAAATCATTTCTGAATGGAATTAAATCATACCTTATAAAACGTTTTTTTGAAAAAATAATGAAAACGATAAAAAATAAAAGAAAGTAGAATTGCAGTGGGGCATGCGAGTACAGTGTTAGAACACTGGACCTCCAATAATATGTGTATAACATATGGTCGCCCTAACCAACTCTTTTAAAATATAGAGAAATTGAAGAATAAAAAAGACACTTAATTGATTTAAATAAATTTTCCATTGTTTTTCAACTTTAATTTGAAGTGAATCAGATAGAACAAGACACTGGTACTACCGGTACCTATAATTACTGGCGAAATTATCTCATGTCGTTATTTTTTTTTTTTTTTTTTTTTTTTTTAAATAATATGATTAGAATATTGAAACCTCACTGCACTTGTCCACTAGGACATAAGGAATGAATGTTGATGATGTGGAGGTGAAAAATCTAAGGGCAGTTACACTGTAGTCCTTTTGGTTTATATAACTTGCAATAGAGGTTTTAAATGTCTTCATGTGTTTCATGCGAAAAGCCGTGGGATATAAGTGTATATTTATCTTGAATTAAGCCCCATGGGGCAGCTCATTTGAGAGCTTGACTTAATACAAGACAATGAAATAGAATTTGTTGACATTTCTACTGACCTGCAATAAATTTGGATGGGCTTATTACCAGGCATGGGCTTATTGCCAGATAAATACGGTATATCTTCAGCAGCCAGACGACCAACTAGTAACATGCAGGTGGGATAAGAAAATGTTCTATGCAAAAGTCCCAACGAAGGACTGCTACTAGCGAAAATAGAATGATCCAATTCTGGTCTGGTATAACAAATTTCTGAACTTCTGTTCGATTTTTTAGGTGAAATACAGTAATACGAAAGTATTCTATGCAAAAGTCCCAAAGACTACTGACTAGCAAAAATAGAATTATCCAATTCTGGTCCACAGTATAAGACAATTCTGAACTTTTTTGGGTGAAATACGGTTATTATAAACAGGAAGGTGCAGGAGTTTATAACTGATGATATACGGTAAGATAACCAGTCAGTGTACATCAGTGTCTAATTAGCATATCAGAACAAGGCTAATCATTCATGTATGTATCCTGCTATTGATCGACATGTAGTCGAGGTTAGGCTACAGGTATGGTTAGTTTTTAGGGAAAGTCAATAAATATTTCATTAGGTCAGTTGCTCAAGCTCTTAAGGTTCTAGATCAAACATTATAACAAAAGAAAACACCAGTTTATGTCAATGTTGCATTAATACAATTTTATAATGCTGATATCTTTGATAATTATATACCTAACGAAATAGCGATCTGTTTTTTGTTTCGATTGAGTTTGACAATTCCATGAATTCGATAGACAACAAAGAAACTAAATTTGTAGGCAAATCAAGAACATTTTCCATTTTGAATATTTCACTTAGTGTTTCATCAACCTAACAAGGCTTTGAGAAAGTTGATTGCATTGAAGCTTGTACTAACACTGATCCATTGGATTTGCTTTCATATTATGACATGTTTATGCTAATTTTAGATAAAGATCAGAAACAATTTTACGTTTGCATAATTTTAGTCCAGCAGTGATAACCAAATTTACCCACTAGTAAAGATATCAAATTGTATGTATTAAGCTAACTAATCTTTTGACTTGGATCTGTTGAAATGTACATCAGCATTACCGGCAGCATCCTTCTGTGGTAGTGGGCCATATGTTACCTACATTTCAGTCTCCAGTGTCTCAAGTATTGTTAGCTTGATCAAGATTTTCTTTTACAGTTCTCAATTAAGATTTCATTTTCTGTTCACAAAACATTAGAAATTCTTCTCTTTAAAACAGTTTTGAAATAAAAACATTTTAAGCATGGTATTTACATGTATTATTGACATAATGATATTTATCAGGATGATAGATATATTCTAAACTTTTAAAATTCTGTCGGAAACAAAAATGTCCTGATTGAAGATTTCAGGTGGAAATCATTTATCTTCTGTTACATTTTGATAAGCTGCAGAACCGTAGCTCAAATGTTTCATCACTTTTTCATTATTTTGAAATTGATACATAAAATAAAAAAAACAAAAACATTATTGGACCTTTGAGCTTGTAACGGTGCATCTTAAATCAATTGACATTTTCATCCAGACTTACTGGAGTTCTCTCGGCCCCTTGGGAAAGATCCAAATATATATGGCAGAGTTGTGTCCCCTGGGTCAGATTTCGGCTGTGGTTCTGTATCTATTGAGTAGACATTAACAGACAGTTTAAATCCCTGGACACATACATTCTTATCTCTAGTTGGTGATATCTCTGTCTGAAGCAGCTAGCTATCATAAAGAACCTCTCTTCATCAGCCATTTACGACAGCCAGCTAGGAATCAATTTCTTTTTCAATTCAAGCATTAAATTCTTCAAGAAATGAGATTTCTGAGGAAGATGATAGGCTTAGATCAGCTGCCTTAAGATGGGGCTGTGAATATTGTCTGCATGACGTCAATAAAATGTAGGTATGGAGAAAATCAATCTGAAAGTGACTTCAGATTTATCATACACTTGCATTCTATAAAAAACGTAAATGAAATGTGTGTATGTATGTTTAGGAACACAATAACCCTTAACTCTTTCACCACTGTAGACCATAATGGACTCATCCAGGTCAATGCATGGTAGAGTCTACTAAAGTTACATAGGGGTGAAAGGGTTAAAATGTCTTGTTTGAGAAAGATAAAGAAATTTCTATTTTTTGGTTTGTTTGAACAGTTGTGTATAAAAGTTGGGTACATTCCATATGGAAATATCAATCCTAAAAATATAATATAAATTCCACTTCCTTGCTCTGTCAAATAACAAAACAAAATATTTACATCAAATCTTTAAAACATATATTAAAAGTTGCTTTCTGCTGATTTTTGCTAGGTATTTTCATTATTTTATAGCATCAAAGACTTGTTGTATTTGTATGTATTAACTTCGCATGTTTAGGAATAAGTAAACCCTATTTATACTGGTTTATTTGAAAGTGAACCCATTTAGGTTAGTTTATAACACATATGGATGAGATTACCAGTAGTAATTTTCAATGCAAAGCAACAAGGTAAACATACTGATACTTTCAATACTGAAAATCAGCGAGGACTCGTGTTTAAACCATTAAAATGTATTTCTCGCATCATTT
The DNA here is from genome assembly GCA_032359455.1 of Chlamys rubida. Taxonomy (NCBI): domain Eukaryota; kingdom Metazoa; phylum Mollusca; class Bivalvia; order Pectinida; family Pectinidae; genus Chlamys; species Chlamys rubida. The sequence goes on along the minus strand of JAUMHH010019606.1, from coordinate 980 downwards.
TTTGTTAAGTTGAATAACTGACTCTTCCATGCAAGTATAAAGTGTCTTTGTTGTATTTGACAGAAATGTCTCAAATTTCAGGCTTGATAAACTGAAATAAAGGAATGGGCTCTGATTAAAAGGATCGTTTGGGATTTCAAACCATTGATAATATCTTTATGAAACTTCAAGTATACCATCATGGTATACAGTGCAGTGAAACTGGTTCGCAATGACATTTATCTTAACTCGCTTACCCCTGAAGACACATTTGAATTCGTCCAATTCAATGGTTGGAATAGCTCATTATGAATTTCAAGGATAAATGAGTTATGGTCATTTTAATGTAATGTTTTCAGTAAATCTTGCCCGGGTCATCAATTTCAAACCACTGAAGAAATCTTAGTAAAACCTAGTTTATACCTGCATTACTCATTTGTACCTGCATTACTCATCTGCTCATAATATGTGCATTAGCTAATCAGCTAGGCATATGTTTATGTTCAGTAAAATAAATTTTCAGTGAAAAGTTTGTGGAAAATTAGGGTTCAGATAATGTTTATTAACATATACTATATATATACTATACATAGATTAAAGAAGGCGTGAATCATTTTTTTTTGTATGTTTTTTGTAGGAAAGCAATCAGCTGTTCACTTCATGATAAATAGGGGGGGAAAGAGTTCAGATGGTGCTGATTATCCTGGTCTGCGGATGGTACTGGAGAAAAAACCTGATCTGGAACTTAAAAATCTGGATGGGAGAACTGCACTGGCAGTTACAGTAGCGAGACAGAACATGCTGGCAGTTGAGATACTGGTGAGGATAGAGCACTAAGTAATGATTAGTTGCTTGTGTTTATTGAGGTTTGACACTTTGGAGCAGTTCTGAGCTTTCGTACCTACATTATTAAAAGACCAGGGCCCGTATTCATGAAACCGTTCTCATGCTCAAGCATGGATTTTGTGCTCAAGTCTAATTTCTTGATCCAGTTATAAATT
>JAUMHH010019595.1:0-10771 GCA_032359455.1 Chlamys rubida | reverse complement strand
ATTGTGGTTAATGACTGTCTGTCTAGTTTATGTTTCATCATCCTTAAAATATTAATTCTTTTGTATGCTTTTTGGTAAATATCATAAATGTGGTCATTCCACTTAGTATCATCACTGAATGTCAAGCCAAGATGTTTATGTGTTCTGCTGACAGTAACAGGTTTCGTACGCTTTCCGAGTATTAATGAAAACGACATGGCTACAGAGTAGTCTGAAAGGCCCATACTCATAGGGCTATGCACAGTCATAAGGTAGTCTTAACAGCCCATACTTACAATAAGGTCATGCAGAGTCACGTGGTAGTCTTAACAGCTCATACTTACAATAAGGTCATACAGAGTCACGTGGTAGTCTTAACAGCCCATACTTACAATAAGGTCATACAGAGTCACGTGGTAGTCTTAACAGCTCATACTTATAATAAGTCGTACAGGGTCACACGGTCATCTTAACGGACCAAAGACACTGTATGACCATACAGAGCCACGCCAGCATTAAAGTCCCAATACACAATGTTGTTACTTTGACAACTAAAAGTACTTGTGAATAAACCGCTGGAAAAAAATGTGCACAAAACTCTGTATGAATTGATGTATGCTGAGGAGGGGGAAGGTGAGGGGGTATAGAAACGATTAATATCTTTAAGAACCCGGCCCAACTGCAGCTAATTCCACTGGACTATTTCGAACACACAGTTACCTCCCCTTAGTTTTGTTGCCATGGAACTACATGGTACCGCTGATCAGTCAGGCAGGTCAAAAATGTGTGCAACTCATAAATACAATTTTTGGCAATGGTACGGCGATCCTTAACATACTTCAATGGTCCTTATCGGGTAAGATACACAATATCCCATCAATATGTATGGCCTATAGTGTTTGTCTAGTCAAACATTGACTGACGTCCGACAACTTGATCGACCAACTCACTTTACATATGACAAGTTAATTATAATAAAATACAGAATCATATTTCTGTCCTCAAATAAAACGCTACACTGTTTACCATATGTCCGACTGTCACCTCTCCACGTGACCTTTTACACCTGGACGTAACCAGTCTCTATGGTGTCACGTTCTCAACGTTTACCTGTTTACTAATGACACGGCCGGGACAGTATCAATTTACGGTCATCGGTCTAATTACAGGTGTTGAGACTGATAACGAGGCTGGTGAACAGGTAAACCATGGCCTTAATGAGTAGTCTTACCGTACACTAGTTCCTCGTATCGATCACCTGTGGGTGGGGATCCTCCGGGTCAATGGTCGGCGTGGATGGCATAACCGCAGGAAACCTGGACCTCGTTAATTTCTGCACAATGTGATACCTGATCTAATTTCTTTTAACTTTCTTTCCAATTTCCATTGCATTTCAGTTTTGACGGTTCTTTACCATACATCTTATATTGATTCTGTTTTTGCGAATGCAACGAGCGCATTCAGTATATTTTTCTCAAAATTACATTTCGCATTCCAACTTGTTTCAATTTTACAATTTACAAAATGTAGGATTTGTTTTATTAAAATTTGAGTTTGGATATAATTCCAAGACTGTTTCATTGTCATTGACCACGATTAATATTGTTAATAATGTAAATTTGCAAACAATAACAAATCCTAAATAGTATATTGTTTTTGAAATATTGTAAATAATACGAAAAAAATGTAAATAGTAAATACACTGAAAATAATGTTACACTGTAAATAATGTTACACTGTAAATAATGTTACACACTGTAAATAATATTACACTGTAAATAATGTAACACTGTAAATAATGTTACACTGTAAATAATGTTACACTGTAAATAGTATTACACTGTAAATAATGTTACACGCTGTAAATAATGTAACAAACTGTAAATAATGTAACACACTGTAAATAATATTACACTGTAAATAATGTAACAAACTGTAAATAATGTAACACTGTAAATAATGTAACAAACTGTAAATAATGTAACAAACTGTAAATAATATTACACTGTAAATACTATTACACTGTAAATAATGTAACAAACTGTAAATAATGTAACACTGTAAATAATGTTATAATGTAACAAACTGTAAATAATATTACACTGTAAATAATGTAACAAACTGTAAATAATGTAACAAACTGTAAATAATGTAACACTGTAAATAATGTTACACTGTAAATAATGTAACAAACTGTAAATAATATTACACTGTAAATAATGTTACAAACTGTAAATAATGTCACACTGTAAATAATGTTACACTGTAAATAATGTAACACTGTAAATAATGTCACACTGTAAATAATGTTACACTGTAAATAATGTTACACTGTAAATAATGTTGCACACTGTAAATAATGTTACACACTGTAAATAATGTAACACACTGTAAATAATGTTACACTGTAAATAATGTAACACACTGTAAATAATCTAACACTGTAAATAATGTAACACTGTAAATAATAATGTTACGTTGAATATAATGTTATTTTATAAATAAATGAATACTGTAATGATATACTACTGTAATAATGTAAGACTGTAAATAATAAAAATAAAAATATGTATATAATGAAACTAAATAATGTAAATCTGTGAATAATGTTACACTGTAAATAATGCAACACTGTAAATAATGTAACACTGTAAATAATAATTTACGTTGAATATAATGTTATTTTATAAATAATTGAATACTGTAATGATATAATACTGTAATAATGTAAGACTGCAAATAATGTAATTGTATACTATAATAATGTAATATAATACTTTAATAATGTAAAAATGTAAATAATATAATACTGTAAAGAAAAATAATACTGTAAAATAATGTAAGAGTGCAAATTATGTAATACTGTAAATTATTTAATACTGTAAATAACATAATACTATAAATGATATAATACTGTAAATAATATAATACTGTAAAGAATAATAATACTGTAAAATAATGTAAGAGCGCAAATTATGTAATACTGTAAATTATTTAATACTGTAAATAATATAATACTGTAAATAATATAATACTGTAAATGATATAATACTGTAAATAATATAATACTGTAAATAATGTAATACCATATATAACGGTTACCTTAAAAACCCTAAAAAATATTTTTATAAACTGAATAAAATATATTGGTTAATAATACAATTCTATAAATAATGTAAAACTGTAAATAATCTAAAATTGTTTATTATATGATAGTGTAAATAATGTAATATAATATTGTAAATAACAAAACACTGAATTATAAAATACTGTAAATAATAAACTGTTATAAATTACAATTACAAAATACTGTAAATAACATAATGCTGTAAATAATATACATGTATTTTAAACAAATCTTTGTATTATTGTAAAACAAATATGTTAATAATGTAATACAATAATACAGTAAATTGCATAATCTTGTCCATGTGTGGAGTTGTGCTCGGTACAGTTTGTAGTTTTCTATCTCTACAGTTGTGTTCGGTAAGGTTTGTATACAGTTGTGTTCACCTTGCTAAGTAAGTCTTGTTGATATTCTTCGTATACATGTACATCGGGGGAAATGTCACCGTTCAATTTCTTTCCAAAAATACATCACTCGGTCGCTATTCTTCTACATGTATAATCGACACATTCGGATACTCTGATAACTTATAAGTACACTTATAACGCCTGTATGGTATTACAAAAAGGATTTCTCTTACAACGAGAGAATCTCCAGTATGATGTGGACCGCGGCACACACAATTTCAGCACTTGGAAGGCTTCGATAGCGAGTACAGACAAATCGACCTTGGTTTTATGATGTTAGGAATTAAGTTTACTGTCAAACTTGTAACACTAAACTTAGCCACAAATCAGATGTTATTTCTGTGTTAGGAGGATGTTGTGTCTCCTGGTCGGATTTTGGGATGACCCCGTGTTGTGACCTCTGATCATGACCTTATTATTTTTTACGTACCGTCAACAAGGGTTGTCTGGGTGGTAAGCCTATTTACACTATGCGAATGGGTTCTGTTAACCTCCGAGCGTAGCTAGTATTTACATTACCGTATAGGGGTCTGTCGACACTGAATACAATGTCCACATCTAATGTGTGGTATATCCCTGAAATCAGACGAAACAGTCTAAAAGAAAATCGTCATTTGAACACTTAGTGGTTAGTATCCACAACAGACGGTACTGACATTTCGTTATGTTGAGTGACAGTTGACCTCTGTGGATGTTGTAAAGTTTTGAACTACAGCAGAATGTAATCGAAGATAACATTTACATGGAGATCCTTGAAAAAATGCAAGTATGTGAGACCAGGTGTTCAGGAGGAATAACCGTCTTCTGCTTCATCGTCGACATCCTCCAACCTCCATGTAATCCAAGTAATGTCACGGCCTCAATTTGAGAACCGGGGAAGTGACTACAAAAGTGAAACGCACACTTCAACGAGTATAATCAAAGTATCAATAAAATAACGTGACATGACAGTATAAATCACGTGACCTCTATGTCCTATGATGATGCCATCCTTTAGTAATTTAATCAGTTTAATCGACTTAATGTCAACGGAATACAGTTACTCGTGTAAAATCTCATGTTCACCCCTGTAGGTCGGGGATCGAGAAAAGAATACATCTGCTGTTACCCACTGCATGTATCGTAAGAGGCGACTTATGCGTTAACCCCCTGCAGAATTGAGGATTTACGTTTGTGTCTTCTACTTGGAGACACAAAAGCGATCAAAATAAATCTGCAGCACCATTTGCAATATTTGGGATCTTTATATTTCTCTATACTTCTAACCAACTTTTATTTCCTAGCGCCTTGCTTGGCAACACATCAATTTTGGCTTGAATGTTGAACGTTCGCTGAGGTGAGGAAGGCATTGGGTTCTGTCCCCAGGCCGGCACATAACAAAGTCCTAAAAAAATCTTATTCCCTGCTTAACATTCAGCATTTAGGGGGTTGGTTTTGTGATATATTGTTTCACGTCCTATCAACAAAATAATATCAAACTAAAACCTCATTTTTGGGCTTGGTGTCGAACATTTGCCGGAGCGATGAAGGCAATGGGTTCTCCCCAGGCCGGGACATACGAGTGTTCTCTCCCCAGGCCGGGACATACGTGTGTTCTCTCCCCAGGCCGGGACATGCGTGTACGACTGTCCTTAAATGGTTGTAAGTATTCCCTTTTCACGTTCAGCATTTAGGGTAAATGCAAAAACTTGTTCACCCGTTGTCAGTATAATTGGACCGTGTTGAATTATATACTCGGAGCCTTTAGTATGGTATTTCAGTGAGACAGCACTATAACGTCGGCATCAGATCCGTGCTATCACATGGAGGCATATACACCCATATATTCTGCGTCCAGCAAACATACACATCTGTGGCCACGTCCAGCATACATACACATCTGGGCCACGTCCAGCAAACATACACATCTGGGCCACGTCCAGCATACATACACATCTGGGCCGAGTCCTCAATTGACCTTTAACTTAGGACGCTAAACCTTGTAAAATTAAACCAAACACGTGTATAATAAAGGTTTATCTCTCGAAACAGTGAATTATAATTCAGTTATCTAGAAGTGTGCATGCTATTACATCATATATGCATACCTAATTTATGATTTGTTCCATATTTTCCTTTCTGAGCAATAATGGACCATTCCATAGTTTCCATTATAAATAGAATTCGAATATTCCAAATCCCATTCCAAATACTTTATGAATAATATATTCTGTTTATTTTAATAAAAAAAATCACAATTTTCACCTGAAAAGGAAATTTTGGTTGATAAATCATTTCGAATTTTCCAACTGAAGTTTCAACTTTGAATATAATATGACATTTTCCCATCCATAACTAGAACTATTATTGAGCCTTCTGTAGTTCTCGCGAGGTACATGTTCAGGCCGGTTATATAAAATTGTATCACAGTAAATATTGAAGGTATACAACACTTAAGTGTACTTCGTTAATTCAATTTACGCACTTGACAAGAATCGAACCCCGAACTAAAGTGATAAACAAACAAGGCGTGTTTACCATGTTGTTTGTCTGTTAGAATGTGTCGGAATAGAAATCCTTTGAGTCAATCTCGCCTAACTCCGTCAGCGTTGTAACCGTTACAGCTAAACCAACTCGTGTCTCTGATCAATACTTGCGGAGATTTTTGCAAATAGCCTGGTACAAACGCTACGTAGCCATTGATGTTTTTGATTCCACTAAATAAATGGTACCAAGATTTTTTGTAAAGAAAAACAAACAAATATAGGAAATGATAACTTAAAAATAATTACATAGACGTTGTACGTTCCAAACGGTGAGTAGATGCTTTTTCTGATACAATATTGTCAGCGATAAAATGAATAGAAATACATTGTACTTGTTATTGCCACTTTCGGAGATATTCCCGCTTTATTATACTACTAATTAAATAATGTATCAAATCATATAAAATATTGAAAGATTTCCCAAGCAATGTTAACGACAAAATGTATGCAAGTAAAAAAAGTTCGTTATCTGAGATCTCTGGTTCAAATAGTAAATCGGCTTTTAATCAGAGCTGAATTAGAGCTAGGGACATTTCTCCCACCAGGAAGGCACCTGTTTCCCGATCTGAGAGAAATAAACGAGCTGTATTGATATCCTGTTCGCCGTCAGTTTGGTAAACAAACACTGTGTTTAAACCACTCTGTGACATTTTGTGTTTGATTTAAAATTTTAGCAACGGCATAAGGGGCTCTACACCGTACCGCCATAACCAATCAAAGAGTCACGTGCGCGAATTGTTGTGACAGACGGCAACAATTTGTCACAGTTGAAGGTCAAACAGTGTAAGCTAGATAACCTAGGGTTGTCGGCTCAAGAGGGGAGAGCTTCACTGTATACGACAGTAGAGCGAGAACAGGGATATGTCAGGTTTAGGGGCTAATATCAATTGTTGGTTTTCATTATGGACGGAACGTAGCAGAAATTAGTAAAAAAAATACAAAATAAAAACAAACAAATAAACACAATTGTTGTTTTGTCCATTTCAAAATATACATTGTATGTATGAATTAACACACACCAACGATTGTGGAAGAGAAAGCTGCTGAAATCTGGCTAACTATTGGAGACAACTAATAATTTCACCCAGTGCGTTGCAACCCTGAAAAAACGTATATGAGACAGCTCTAAAAACCCCCGAGAGTAGTAACCCTCGGAATAGGTAACGATACTCCTTACCGTTCGCATGACAGGAGGGAGTATAGATACCCCCTACCAATGTTATAGTTACCCCTTTGTGCTTCCCCTGTAGCAACCCCCGACCCTGGGGGTTCTGTCTAGCGCCCCCTGAGCCTTGGTATCGACCCCCGGATAAAGATTGTAGACACCCTCTGGCGTTTTGTGTGGCAACCCCGGTCCCTGGATGTCTACCCCGGGTAAGGATTTTAGACACCGTCTGGCGTTCTGTATAGCACCCCTGGACCCTGGGTATCGACCCCCGGGTAAGGACTGTAGCCACCCCCTGGCGTTCTGTATAGCACCCCTGGACCCTGGGTATCGACCCCCGGGTAAGGATTGTAGCAATCTCCTGGCGTTCTGTATAGCGCCCCCGGGTAAGGATTGTAGCCACCCCCTGGCGTTCTGTGTGGCGGTCCCGGACAAGATTAGCCGCCTGTATTTAATATCTATATGTTAACTTATCGACAAACTGTTACTTCAATATTGACAGGTTTGTGTCCGTCCCCGATTTATTTAACCCGGACCAACATTCAAATATTGACATGTATTTCCGACATTGTTACACGTACAGGACTTAGGACAAGTTAATAGATATCTTTTATAGACCAGGTGATATATTTGTAAAATTGATCCCAACTTTTAATAAACAGATCTAATTTACTTCCCACAAATATTGGCTATTACTTCAGACATCAGAACACGTTTGACGGATTTGTAAGCCGGGCTAGCTCGGATGTTTATAAATATTTGAATAAGTCCGCTATTTCAAATATTTTACTTTGATCATGTATCGTATGTCGTCTGGTATTTTAACAAGTAGCTTCCATCTTTATAGTTTTACCTTAATCCGCCAGGAGGCACTGATTGATTCAGGAAGGGTCACGTGACGGTCCCCTCTTGATGGTGTTTATTTATAACTTCAGTTTCAATGCCTTTTATTGACATTTAAAACGGGACTCAATAACACTTATTAACTGATGCTCTTTACATTAAAATAGGATATCGAGTTTCTAAATGAACGAACGTAATCATGAATGAACAGATAATTGATTTGATAAATAGCCGAAAGTATACTGTATAATTTGTGTTCATTAAAATTAACAATGAAACCCGCTTATTGGGTACTCTTTAGATACTTTGAGTTGTTCTAACAAATATTATTTCATATTTTTTTTCGTTGGAGATCCTACACATAGCGCAGGGGCTCTCTGCAGGGGCTCTCTACCTTAACTTCTTCAAAATTATCAAGATACTTTAGGGATCGAATGTAGACTGCTTGCTCGGCAGAATCCAAGACCAGTATGTAGATCGCTGCACGTTCTAAGTGTAACTCCTTCCCCGTACTTCCGGTGTAGGTTCAGTTGTGTGTTGTTACCTTCTACTAAACACAATCTACTGTAGCCATAGATACCGATTGTATACGAGGTATCACGACCCGGAAATACTTCCGGGAATTTGTCTGTTCCTTTTGATAATTTACACAAAATCAGAACAGATCGACCCCCGTCGTACGGATGTAATGTAGCGGAGTCTACTGCAGGTGCAGAAGAGAAAAACAAAAATATGGAACAATTTTTAAATCATTTTTTGGAGACGTATTCACTTTAAGGCCACGCGCGCTAACATTTGGTGATCAGGTATTGGAAATAATTTATAGTTTTCAGTATTATTTATATAGTTCACGTTGTAGAAAAGGCCTGCTGCATAAGGAAGAATATAAGACTCTTTCATGCCCAGGGGTGCATAAATACTTATTCAAAAGAAGACAGTCTTGTTACTCTAATATTATAACATTGTTTGAATTGTTGACATTGTGCAAGTATTTCGTTACAGCAAACTAAAAACATGGATTCGCTTCATGCAAAACTACGTCGGTACCTGACATTGGACCATCGATGTAATTACATTGGCCCAACGTTACTTTACATACGTTAACAGAACGTTTGGCCAACATCGGAATTGAGTGTAGGGCCAGCGTTGGCCCAACATTACCCGTCGTTTAACCAACGCTTAGTTCCGACGTCGAGTCAACTTCACTACGGTGGACAAAACGTGTGTCGGGCCAACGTTGGTTGCCGTTGTCTGGCCAACATTTGGTGTCACGTGGGCCCAACGTAACCCGTCGTTTAACCAATGCTTAGCTCCGACGCTGGGGTGTCGTCGACACAATTTTGTAAAACTCTCAGTATTTTATTTTCTGTATGATTCTGTATTAATCCTCTACCTGTACGTATTGTACCTGTATGTTCCACACCTGTATGGGGTGTTTACCTGTCAGAACGACCTTGCACCTCTCAGTCAATCTATCACGTGACCTATACAAATCAGATTAGTCCGAGTGAACTGATACTACGATAAAACTTTACCGATAACGCTGTTTGTTATTCCAAGAAAAGCGAGAGTTCATAGATACTGTTGTCTACACGCGGGCCAGTCTGATTTCAAGGTTAATATGTGATGATAACAAAATATAGACCAGGTTGTTTCTGTCCCATCGACAGCCAGGGGGAGATAACTTCATTTTTCTGTTAGTACGGGAAAATATACGGAGTTTCTTTTCTTTCTTTTTTATAGTTTATAAGCAAAGCGATGTATGCAAGAGTCTGGTTGAACGAGACTACGCTCGGGTACGTCTCTCTACATTAAAACGCTACATATACAATGTACCTCTGCGTGGGGAGTGGGTCTTTGTTTATTGGGCGTTATAATTATGTAAGCGTGTTTAAACATTTTCAATCCGATTATGACTCAATATTAGGCCGGTGTAAAACTTCCAGCTGATGACACCAAACATTCGGCTTACGTCTTTATTAACTTACCATTAGTGTTCGTCTTAGTCGGATCTGACAAACATGTACTACGCTTTATCACACTGATCCGACAAACATGTACTACGGGTTATCTCACTGATCCGACAAACATATGCTACGGTTTATAACACTGTATATAACCACGGAATTGCTATCTAAGTCCGTGATATAACAGACAATACAGTCCCCGGTGTCGTAACATTGAGCTGAGCATGCAGGTGACAAAATCCCTGTGTTTGTAGGAACGTTCAGACAGTCTAGCTTATAACACTGTTATCTAACGTTCGTGTCAAAGCCAAAACTCTCCACGGTCAGTGTTTCAATTCATGTTACCAAAACAACGTTAATAAAATATTGTAGGTTTTATAGGAAGTCAATTAACTCCAATCAATAAAAATAGTAATGGTCCAGAACATATCCTCCATAACATATATGTGTTGTGAAAAGGGACAAACAGAGTATCGAGAGTGCTGCTATAGCCATTGATTCTACTCCCGGGGCTTTGTTGTAAATTTCTACACTCCTGGGGATTTTACGTAACATTTTTGACTCCCATCCCGTAACTTTTTCTGTAAATGTCTACATGTATCTCCTGTTCTTCCGCTGGGAGGTTTTGCTAATTTCTCTTGGTGTTTCTACAGTATACTAGTAGTGTTCCTCCGCTGGGAGTTAAGGTAATAGGAGTGTATTGATAAACGGAAATAGGAAGTACATCCCTAGTTGAAAAACCAATGTAGGGAGACAGT
>JAUMHH010019573.1:0-10772 GCA_032359455.1 Chlamys rubida | reverse complement strand
TAAACAGCTATAGAAACACAGTCCTGTCTAAAACCTAACCTTCTAAACAGCTATAGAAACACAGTCCTGTCTAAAACATAACCTTTAAAACAGCTACAGAAACACAGTCCTGTCTAAAACCTAACCTTCAAAACAGCTATAGAAACACAACCCTGTCTAATACCTAACCCTCTAAACAGCTATAGAAACACAATCCTGTCTAAAACCTAACCTTCAAAACAGCTATAGAAACAACATTGACGTATATAAAAAAAATCAGATTATAAAATGATGATAGAGTTGCCGGAAAATACCACCAACGATTAAATAATACAAAATAATACAGGGAATTTGTTTACGTGTAATATTCTGTATTACAAAGTCAACACTAAAGAAGGTATAAGATAGATATTACACTCGCTAGTTTGAGGTGTGTATCATACGTACAGGGCACATCATTAGATAGTTATCTTAACGACATTTAACTTCTTGCGTATGTATATTAACCCCTTGCTCTTTGAGGCACAGTATTTTTTGTGAACATTTACATTGCCACAGACATGTTTCCACCTGTCCTCGTCAACGTCCCTCATTGCTGTGGTGTTGTGCAAGGTCAAAGGTCAGGTTTTCTCCATACGTCATGATCAATGTGTATGCTAATAGGCCGGAGGGTGACATAAGAATGCGTACAACAAACAAACCTCACTTTCACATAACACGCGCTCATTAGCATGCATATATGTTAATGAGTAGAATCTTTCCGCCATCGGGTTTTTACATTTCGTGTCTCCAGTTAGCCAGTGCGCGGTGAAATGTCACAGAGCCTGTGGCTTATATGGAGACTGTCTGCAATGCTAGATTTCTAAAAAATAAAACTGGTGAACCAAGTGTTTGATTTTGAATGAAATATTTTATTGGAGTTAAAGGTGAAAACAATTAAACCAAGACCGCAATTTCCTTAAAATATTCCAGACACATGTTTAAAATACAACAAGGTTCACATACTTTGACCTTGACGTTATCTTTTGGTGACCTTGAGATTATTAACTGTACAGGAAACATGAAGACTTAATGCAATAGCAATAAACATATAAAAGCTTTCCAAGATGACATTTTGACTGACAACGTATTATTGTCCTGTTTAAACGCGCCCCCTCCGGACAGCCTGCCTGTTTACATGTGACACCGTACATCACTTACAAATAACTCACAATGTTCATATTAGCGTGAACACCTCCAGAATGTAAACATTCAGGCATATAGACCTAGCATTCTTGACTTACCCACAGGTTACTCCTGTGTGATTCTAACCAACTGTTGGAACCGTTACCCGAACAGATATACCCATATTCCTATGGCCATCATACTTTTTACGTCGCCCCATTTGCTCATTTCCATTTCGTTCGAAATATGTCTGGCATGACATTAATTTTCCTATTGTTGAAGATTTCATTTGCATTTTGTCGAGTCATTCGCGATATCGTCGTACACGAGTAATGAGCCAATACGGTTACCATGTCCGAGCACTTTTACCTGATTGTGACGTCAACATACCTGTGGTTTTTACCTGCTCTAGTTCGACAAGCTTCTAAAGGATGATTGCCACATGTCATTCTCCGATCTAAAGACAGATAGTTTTTTTACGATGTTTGTCAACAAATGAGCGTTTTATTACTCAAAATCTTCGCTATCATGTGACTGTGTCGTGCTTTTTTAACACAAATAACATCTTAGTTAGATATAAACGTTTCAAGCTTTTCAAAATGCCGTAACCTGTTTGGCACTCAGACGAGCGATATATTGATATACTGAAGTAAGGTTTGTCAGTGTTAACAAATGGTTTATGATTTATGACATGTTATTATTGGTTAGAGAAGCTAAACGCTGCATACATTATATTTCATATAGCACGTGGTCCTGATAATTGTTAGGTGTGATGTACGTTTATTTATGGGAACATCACATGGTAATTGTATCTATGTACTGTACAGAACATCTTCGTAATGCACCCCTTTTAAGTGAGAAGGGAGACTATGAGGTCGAAAGAAACACAATCACTGATACATTGAGTGAGATGTCATGGTACCGTGTCGAGGTAAGGGCAGTCCAGTGTGGGGGTTGATAAATCCACTCATTGACACTCTCATTAGTGTACACCGTCATTACATGACTTTAACTTCTAATAAAACGTAAATTTAAAAAAAAAAAATCGAAAATCACATTTCGGAAATATGGGTTCACTACTCGTTAAGGTAATCAGGCCTTGCCAAGAGTCACGCCATTCAATTGTTTTCATTAAAATGTCACAGAAAACGTGCAGAGTGTCCAATCCTTATAAGGGACAAAGAAGTTCCACACCGAGAAAGTCGTTGGTTTAGTGTTTAGGGTAAGAGAATTCTTTTAACCATTCTGGTCTGGGGCACCTTGCTCGTTTTCTCTGACGTCACAGTGAAAACAATTAATTGCGTCATCTGCGATAATGCCGCTGATTATATAACACATTTTTGTGCAATTTGTGTTAAAAGATTGCATTCAATGAAGCAATATGCATTAAACCTTAAACTAGCCAACATACCGTTACACAGTTTCACCGAGGACAATAAATGTATGGAATCTGCCCTTCCCTGTCTCCCTCAATCTACTCACTTTCTGTCTTTCTTTCTCTCCCCAATTCCTTTTCTTCTTTCCCCTTTTCCATATCTGATCAGTTGCAGCCTGCTTGTGTACTTTTAAAGGAGACAGATTTACATAAGTTTCAAACTTTTTTTTCTGAATCCTTGTTGTATACAATGTATGTTATGAAATGTTATTGTGAAATAAAATATATTTTAAATCAAATTTATGGAAGTTATGCTCGACCGTTGTAGATGGTTATTGGTTATTAGCGAGGCTTGAATGTCGTTTGTGGTGATACCCGACTGGTTTCGGTGGTGTGTGTAGATTTACAAACCTGGATGTCGTCTAGATATGTGCTCACCTGACGAACAGCTTAAATGGAATGCAATTAACAGGTAATTTGTTCTCAATAGTACTATTAAAGGCATGTCGACCATTTAAGGAAACTTATAATTTGCATTCAATGAAGTAAGCCTCAGTCTGGCAGACATGCCATTTTGATTAAATATTTCTCGTAGGAGAAAAGAAAAATCTGATTGAATACACAGGTTGGTTTACGAGAGATTACAGGGTAAGGTAATTAATTAGGGTGTCTGCCTCCCTTCTGTGTTAGCAAACCACCCCCGGGGCCACCCGCCACTGTTTACGTTCAGGGTTCGGACACCCTGTAATAAATGACATGTCTTTACACAACCCGTATCGTCTTACACCGGTCTGGTGGTTGGGGTCCCTGTCTTGGTAGAATGCGGAGAGTTTGACGTTCAATCAAGATCATATATCGCTGTGGCATTCCTTTGAGAAGAGAAGCGTTTTACATAATCATTAGAGGTTATTCATTTACGAATACGTGCGCCTCCATTTATAACCTGAAAGGGCGTTGCGACTCTATTAGATTGTCAGGATGGATCTTTGATGATATGCATCTTTTAAAAAATGTATGCAACTCATGATCCGCAAGTTGAAACCCATACCTTCCCTATATATATGTATAGGACTTGTGTGATGCCTTATATGGCTAATTACCCTATACAGCTGCACGTACATTAACATTGAGTAGATATACGATCTCATGCATTATGCATTCGGGTATCGTGTGTAAGGAAAGCTCGACTAGAGATTTTACTTCTGTAAAAAAAAGTGTTCTTGTCAACTATTTCTTTACTCCTATATAAGCACAATATTCTCGTTAAAGTCACAACAATAACGATCTCGAGTTACACCTAAGTGAATTATAATTTGAGAATTTCGCAGTTCGCGTGATGGCTATGACCAAATTATCTCAGTCATTACCTACATTTTCATTTACCATGCAAGTATCTGCTGTCACGTCACGTCACTTCCGGTAGAGATCCAAAGTTATCAGACAGAGAGGTGATCGGTAAAATTGACTTTCATGTGACGTCACGGTACGATAGAAATAAATAGAAACCGATGATGTCTTTGTTTCTCCTGAAACGGAGAAGTGCACAATGAACCTTTTTATTTTATTAACGGCTTATAAGAAACACATTTTATCACTTAAAACTCGTAACACATGGACATATTCTATATATTTGATATTTCCCAGTTAGGTATTACTTATTAACGATACCCTGTTTAACAGCTTAAAAACGTATGGCTCTCGTTTTATCAATCAGTCGAATATGGTTTTAAACATTTAAATGACACGGACGATGTTGTCTTGGTACAGAGCCCGTATGTAGCCTACCCTGATATACAGGTATAAATACATACATCACCTCTGTCGCACAGTTTCCCTGAGTGATTCAGTAACATGTTTTAAGTGCATATATATGCAGGTTTTTACTTTAACTGTTAAGATACAATCTGTAAGGTATCCCGTAGTCGTGTCACGAGGAATGCGAGCTAATGCATTCATTATTTTCTATACCTGTTTTAGATAAAAGTAACTATTTTCAAGTATCGTAATTATAATTTGGCGCTTTGTCAAAAGGAGAAATGTTATTCTAAAATGATGATAGCAAGAAAGATAAAATAGCTATCGATAATAACGAAATTATGTGCGAATATTGTTTAATAGGAGGAGAACAGTTTTCCAAAAACAGGTGTCCGTAGAGCTCTTTTGCGTTGGAGGTAGAACGTACTTTCTTTACAATAAAACTTCACAGTGGAGATGAAAGTGTGCCCGAGGTTGATGTCGAATGTTGTAATATAAGCACATCAGTGACTCCGTAATTAAACATGTCGGGGTTGTTTGATGGGGGCCGGAATGGGATGTTAAAACACCTGATCCTTTTCATCCCAACAAGTAGGACAGACTTACCGGAGCACGTTCATTACGCGCGCGTTTGATGTAGCATTACATAGAACATTATAGCTGTGTACCACCTCGAGACATGTTCGGGTCGTGTGTGTTACGTTAGTGACGTAGCTTAAATCCATGTTGAAGTTCATGTAGATGTAACCTTGGTGATGAGACGTCGCAATTCCTTCAACTGTAAACATGTACCTGTCAGCTGAGGGTCACCCGTACAGGTGATATGCTTAATTAGACAGGTATCGGGGATGTCCAGTCTCGGGCCAGAACTGTGAATAGGTATAACGAACCGTGATGGCTCTGTCATCTCATTACCGTGTATTCACTCTTCAAGGTCATACACTGTCATATGAAACACCCGAGCAGCTTATTATCACAGTATGACAATGATCTTGCAAGGAGAGACAAATGCAGTATATATAGGAGATTCATTAATTTTCAATAAGAATAATTAGATTTTGATTATCAAGGGGAATATATGCATAATGCTATACCAATTTCCTGCTTTCTAATAATTATGTGTGCTTTCATTTGTCTTTCTTATGTTTTTACGTTTGTTGTTCGATAGTTTTGGTTTAAGCGGGTTGTGGTGATGATACGCTAGTTTTATGATTAAATATTTCATACAAGCTTATATTTTTGTTTCCCATCTCCTGTCAATATCTGTATTTGACATACAATTTCCTTATTAAATAAAACATAATATCAAAACAGGTATACATACTTATATTAATAGGTGACGAAATTACAAAATACGTCCTGATGTTGCCAACAGTTTGGTAAGCTGCTTCCAAGACACAGACGCAGGTGAGGGATAGGAAGACCTAATACCATGAGGAGACAAATGTTGAGCCCATGTACATTGTAGAACCGGGGGGGGGGGGGGGAATGGATGGGTGGTTGTTCTTTGGTCACTTCTTAGGAGACTCTGACGAAACTGAAATGGGTCTTCCACGCCAAATTGCAACAGTTCAAACTGGGGAAGTAAAACGTGTCCCAATCTCAATGCACAGCTACGATTCGCAGTTACAGTCGAATATGGCCGAAAATTATTGAGAGACAATAGGAATAATTAAGACAAATATCATAGTTTGTAAACTAATAATGTTTGACTGCTATCGTGAATAGATTTATGGTTGTCTGGAGGTCTGATCCATTGTTCTGTTTTTACAAATACCACGAAGCTTTCGACATCAAAAACTGTCTTCAATTCACTATTCATAGAAATGTTGTAAAGACAAGCCTGAAACCCCGAAATTACTACTAGAGATACAGAGTAAAGAACAACCTGTTTCTAACTGTAGTTAGTCGGTTCCAAAAGCAAAGTAAACATTTTATTGCAATTTATGGCTATTTGGTCTGTTTAGAAGTCATCAGTTAACTTAAGCTCAAAAGAATGAAAATACGTGTCTTTAGTGTTCCTAAACGTGTGTAGCAATCCACCTCACAGCGTTTGGCTACAACAAATGATTTTTTTTCTTAAACTGGTATTACAAGTTAACCGTGTCAGAATCAGTCTAATTTAAGATTAAGGCCAACCTTAGTCCACCAGCAGAGTCAATCACCATGTTAAGTAACCTTATCACTAGGAATATGAAATGAGGAAGCACCTACGTAAATATTGAGTTTGTAGAAATCCAAACAAAGCGAACATTTTACTGCACGCAGTGAGGTAGTATCTGTTTTAATATTGAATTTGTCGATGCAGAAATCCAAACAGGATAAACATGTTGCTGTGCCTTATTGGCATTTGGTCCATTTAGGATTCCTCATTGTTACTCAAGGTCAAAAAGAATGAGATTCCATGCCTCAAGTGTTTCAAAACATATGTATAAACAGCAATAAGAAAGGGTGCCAACAAAACCATTTATAATGCTTCAAAATTACAACTTGTGGCTGTAACTGATAATGTTTTCTTAAACTAGAGCTTTTTCTAAACAATGCCAGAATACATTTCAGCTACAAGGCCACGACCAACTGTTAGGACTGATAATTCACCAGAAAAGTCGATCACCTTGTAATGTAGACTTATTAATAGAAATACGAAGTAAGAATGTGTCTTTTAAAAGATTGTGATTGACGATGCAAAAAACCCAAACAAACTTCACATGTTCAGCACCACGTGACCATCTCGTTCATTCAGGCTTCTAGCTCAACTTTTTGGGATAAATATTTGTTATGAGATGCTTTTTGGGGTATTTGAAATGTATGTACAATAGATAAGAGTTTCCTGTCCACTTGTTTATTTGGTTTTCAAATATTGTGCACCATGTTCTAGTAAATGTGTAGAGTTATGTGTTAATTAAGTAAAAAAAGATATTGGAAATTTCCACACATACATGTACATAATTATACGTTCAATAATTTGATGTTGTTGAAGTGAATACGTCAGAATTATAAACAAATCTTAAAATCATACAGTTGCTACTTTTAGTTATGAACATGACGTCACTTGCTTGAATTTTTCCTAACGATACAATCATCTCATTTGTCAAATTTGTTTAATTAGTAAGCATTGAAAAAATAAAAATGAGTGAAATATTTTCATTTTGACATTTCTAGTTTATTTCATGTACTGCTGTGGACTCGCTTCGCTGACAAATATAAACATTATTTTCTATGCATTGTTGGTTTCTAAGTATATCTCTTTCATTGTATATTACCTCTGTTACGATCTCATTATCCTAGGTAATGTACGCTGATACAATTGTTGCTGGTAGGCAAGATAATAAGATTCGTGAGTAAGAAACCATGACGTACCGCTCGTGTACTGAATGACACCAGGAGACTGGGATTACTGCCCCTGGGTAACCTCTCTATGGTGGCATAAAATAGAGAGACACAATTGCATGTCATAACATATATGTAGAAATATGTGCCTAAAATAATGTTATGCTGTGTCGGAATAGCGTTTTTTTCACGGCTAATCGGAGTCAATAATGTGATGACACGTTTGTATCAATCCTTCTATTCTTTCCCTTCTCCCCTCATTTATATATTTATCTTTTATTTCGCAGTTTTTGTGACTTTTACGTTTTGACCAATACGATTTTATTATGCATATTCCCGGTGTTTTTATTTACGTGTGGTACAGAATGTTTCCATTTCTTTCATTTCAGTTATCCAACTGTTGAATACACATTTTGTTGGCCTGCGTTTGTTGTCACGTATGTATACTAATATCACCAACGATTTAATGATTAATGTCAAAATAATACTATTATACAAATCAATAGAAACACATCCTGTTGACAGTTTTGCGTCATCAAAATTCAAACTGGCACCCACCTATGAGCTACTGAAAAACATAACAAAGTATTGTGTGTTTCTCCTACACATCGTAAATTGTTGTTTCCTGATGCACCTAGCATAGTTAACATTGTAATGTACTTAAAAAGGGAGGAAAACAAACTAAGATAAATAATTCGCGAACAAATGGAAATTGTTTACATAATTATCCGCGGCTTTAATTCAAACAAACAACAACAGATATGCCAAGCATTTGTTACAAAAAAAACATATATGTAGCGTGTTTGTTTTACTAACAGGTGCACAGGTGTGTCACCTGGTATCCTACCTACCCCAGGTATGTCAAGTCCGCATGTAAAGTCTATGGCCGGCTTCGACTGACCTTTCACCTTTGGTACAATAGCAGGTAGAAATGGGATGAACCAATAACGCGTGTAGATTTCGGTTGAAAAACAAAATCGTAGTAGAATACAACAGTTCAGGTAAGAAGTGCTATGCGTGTTTACGAATGCAACTCGAGTATAACTTACATTTGTATAAATAAATACCTTGTGCATCGTGTCTGCTTACGCATGATACACTTCGTGAATATTTCTCTACAACTGTTTATATAAGCTGACTGCTTTGTTCCAGTTGTTAAGAAAGTTGGCGGCATTGTTGTGCTGTCTTATAGGGATTGGAAATGTAACCCAGCCAAGTCATTTGTCAAATAAACATAGGACTTGACACTTGAACACGATTTCGCTACAGTGTAACATACGCATGTTGTGTGTGAAGACCTACCATTGCTCATTTACATATGCTAATTATTACATCGCCTTTCGGGCGACGAAATATGTCCTCTATAATAAATGCACAATGTGACGATATAATGTAAATGTACGTAAAACGATGTCGTTTTTTTGTGTGTAAAAATATTTAGAATTAAACAGGCTATTAGCGTTATATGTTGTATTGAGGAGTGACACCATTACCCGAAAATGTGTCCTATCTCTACAATGGTAGAATAATAAATAGAAAGATTATAACACGACACATTTCGATAGTAATGTATTCAAATACTTTAATAATGTTAATTTACATATTCATGTATATTAAAATGAAATATAGGACGATAAGAGATCTATCCGATTTAAATCTATGGTGATGTGGAGCATTGGGCCTCGGACGGATGAAGCTACAAAACGCCCCTGTTGACAGTGGATGGCTGAGGTTTTCTCAATGAAGAAGTCTAGAGTATTCTATTAAATATTCCAACAACAATATCTAAGCCATGGATTTTTTTCTAAATGTTAAAATTTGCAAGAAAGAGCGATTGGCCTGATGATATAAGATACATCATTTGTAACATCGGATCTTTATGGTAGTTTTTAACAATGGAGGAAAGGCAAGTAGGAGAATTAGTCAAATGTTACTCTGGAAGGATTTCACTTGCGGTTGGAATTCCAAGACAAGTCTGCCACAATGACGAAGCAAATTTTCTCGCCTTTGTGTAAAACTGAAACATTACGGAAAATGGATATTTTTGGTGGAACGACCCTCCTTTACGGTTTACTAAACAACATTTAACCTACATAGCGTCTTCTAGGCACTACAGCCTACCCAACGACCATAGTAACTATACAATCTACCTCACACAAATATTTCACTAGACACTATACAACCTACCTCACAAAGACAGTTCACTAGACGCAATACAACCTTTCTTACATAGACAGTTGTATATACACCATACAACCTACCTCACAAAGACATTTTACTAGACACCATACAACCTACCTCACAAAGACAGTTTACTAGACACCATACAACCTACCTAACAAAGATAGTTTACTAGACACCATACAGCCTACCTCACAAAGACAGTTTACTAGACACCATACAACCTACCTCACAAAGATAGTTTACTAAACACCATACAACCTACCTCACAAAGATAGTTTACTAGACACCATACAACCTACCTCACAAAGATAGTTTACTAGACACCATACAACCTACCACACAAAGATTGTTCACTAGACACCACACAACCTACCTCACAAAGACAGTTTACTAGACACCATACAACCTACCTCACAAAGACAGTTTACTAGACACCATACAGCCTACCTCACAAAGATAGTTTACTAGACACCATACAACCTACCACACAAAGATTGTTCACTAGACACCATACAGCCTACCTCACAAAGATAGTTTACTAGACACCAAACAACCTACGTCACAAAGATAGTTTAGACACCATACAACCTACCTCACACAGATAGTTTACCAAATAGCAACAGCAAGATAACTATGTTCTGTCAAAAACACCTTTACTGTGATAAAACCTCTGGTTATGATTCACCCTATAGGATGAATAATTTTTCATATTTTCGTGCGTTCCTAGCACCAACGACAAATACACCCACCTCACTTTATAAATATTTTTATTAGGTCTTCTTCATTTCACGGGGATTTCCCTATTTTTTTGCAGGTATTAACATGTTCACAATAAACGGATACACAAGCTGGGATGGAATCACCACCATTACACAAGAAACTTAACGGAAAGTTTTAGGAATTGGCATAAGGTTTGTTTGTTTGTTTGTTTGATTTTGTTTAACGTCCTATTAACAGCTAAGGTCATTTAAGGACGGCCTCCCCT
>JAUMHH010019562.1:0-10773 GCA_032359455.1 Chlamys rubida | reverse complement strand
CCCCTCCCCCCTAAGCTTATCGTATAGTTCTTATTTCAAAACACAACCATGATGTTAAACTTGTGCTTCTTAGATCCTCAAATCGATGGCACAATATGCTTTCAGGATAAACAGCAACAATCTGACGAGAGACATGATGTTTACCTGCAGATCTAGAGAAGGCCTATCTCAATTTTTAAGATGCGATGACGAGATCTTTAATTTCCTGCCAAGATGACTATCTTTTCTCTCATTTCTGTGCACATGACAGAACTGTCCTTGGCAGGAAAAGGGAGTAAGACATTTCTATCTTACACTCCATTTCATGTGCATGACGTCACAATGGTACAACAATGACACGTCATCACGAAACAGTGAACATTCTGATACCACAATGCGGAAAATGAGATGCATTTAGTGGCTCCTGCGCACATTTTGTAGATTGGAATTAGAGAAAAATCCTTTTTCATTCCCAGGGGTAAAGGATAAGTTAATTCCATCAATTTTTTTTTAAATTAGGTGAATTGCCAAAGGTTTTGCCCCAATTTGATAATCTGGGGGAGAGAATATCTCTATTCTACACATCTTTATTTGAAAGAGTCTTATCACCCCACCTTTCGTTTTAGATCTAAGGCTGTGGTAATTACCTGCAGAGATGACCCATCTTTCGTTTTAGATCTAAGGCTGTGG
Organism: Chlamys rubida; assembly: GCA_032359455.1. Classification (NCBI taxonomy): domain Eukaryota; kingdom Metazoa; phylum Mollusca; class Bivalvia; order Pectinida; family Pectinidae; genus Chlamys; species Chlamys rubida. The sequence goes on along the minus strand of JAUMHH010019562.1, from coordinate 10,104 downwards.
TACTTACCTGCGGAGAAGACCCATCTTTCGTTTTAGATCTAAGGCTGTGGTACTTACCTGCAGAGACGACACATCTTTTGTTTTAGATCTAACGATGTTATACTTACCTGCAGAGACGACCCACCTTTCATTTTAGATCTAAGGCTGTGGTACTTACCTGCGGAGACGACCCATCTTTCGTTTTAGATCTAGGGATGTGGTACTTACCTGCGGAGAAGACCCATCTCATGTTGTCATGTTTGGCCATACCCAGCATTGGCAGCATGGTTCCCAGTACTGCGGTTAAGTGTGGTACCATTCTGTAAACTAATACAGACAAGATGGCTTAGCATCTCTCAACAAATTAGCCATCAGCTTACAAGAAAAGACTAATAGAATCTTCCCCTACCTTGATGGTGTGACAGAGAAATCTCCAATCCAAGGGGTGGTTTATTTGGTTGCTCAACCTGAGGCTCTGCCGAGGGTTAGACAACCAAAGAATCATCCTAATGGTTGGAGATTTCTCTTTTTCACCGTCAAGGTAGGGTATTGTTGTTTTTCTCCCGTCCTATTATTTCAGTCACAACCCAACTGACAGCAGTATATTTTATGGACAACATGGGTCAGAATAAAGCAAGTTATTTCTACTTGAAATCATATGTGGTGACATTGTTGTTGAGAAACGTAATTTGATGGACAAACTAATTCACAGATGATTGCATCTCTCAATCATTCAATTGTATTCTCTTGAGATTATTTTTACGTCTCACTTTCAAAAGCGATTTCTATCTCTCAAAGTCAGCATTTCGCAATTTTGCATTTTGGCTCCCATTTAAAATCTGTTCAAGCTTTTTATGGTGTTGTTGATATCTCTTTGTTTATCTGTGCTATCGAGTATAGAACAACGTAAGTAGGTCAGTCCGGACACTGTTTATATAACAAAAAAATCTGATTAGGGTATTATGGTTAATAGATATTTTGTAGTTATAAACCAAGTCAACATGACTATTCGGTTATTTATTTTGGGAACCGGTTCGTGGTCTTCCAACCAAGTAATCATTTAACTGGCTAAATGTTGGCAACCCTAATTTGAGTACATTAAGATGATGTTCAATCAGATAGTACTTTGCAAGATGATTAACCCTTTCACCACTGTAGACCATAATGGACTCATCCATATCAATGCATGGTAGAGTCAACTAAAGTTACGTAGGGGTGAAAGGGTGAAATAATAGTTTAACATTTCAAGGGCTCTACATTTATATGAATGTTTTAGGATAAAAAAGGAATGATTAATAAATTTTCGTGCAAAAATGATCAAATGTTGACAAAATCAATAACATGGAACAGCTTTATTGTTCATACTTTATACTACAAAATTTGTTTGGATATTTGTACCTTAGAATCGGTGAAAATCAGAACTGTGTTGATTAGACCTTTAACAAAAAGTATGTCTCAGGTACCCTGACCGACCCTAGTTTTTACCTCCAACTCTAACTAATTTAACTCACTCGAATGCATGGACTTAAACGGCCCATTAAACGTGCTGAAAAGCGTAAGCATCTTTATCACACCTCTCTATTTCATAGGCAGGTATCAGAACCAAATTTAAATCCCATGTAATTTTTAAAAGTCCGAAAAATATAATAAAAAATGAATATGGTTGGTCTTAATAACTATGTTTGGTGATTTTGTTATTTCTTAAATAAGTCCAATCTCAAAAAAAAAAAAACGAAAATCCCTACCTACCATGTAAACTCTAAGTCTACATGGTGGTCAAGTGGCACAGTAGATAGTGCACCTGCCTTTCACCTGGGTTTGACTTTCACGATCAGACATGAAATGGCATTGGGTCACCTGCCTCATTAAGACCCCCCCCTGCAAGCTTTTGTCAGGGCCAACAAGAGCGATTAATGTAAACTGAAAACATTTGTTTTCATTATTATTGTATGATATATTAAATTTGTTTTCATAGACAACTTATACGTACCATTTGCCTGGGCGAGGTTGCCGATGGTCTGTACTACAAAGAAATGGGGAAGCTGACCAGGTTGGAAGCGCTGTAGCATTTCATCCATTACTTCATCACAGTATTTAGCACCTATGGCTACCAATACACCGCTCGCCGCCGTCTGCCAATCTGGTACCACTTCCTGTAACAGGTTACTGTAGTCTCAGAGCAAGACCGACTATAATATATCCTTACTGTAAATGTATAATCTTACTGTAATCCACTTTATTTCCATGAATTGTGGTATAAATTTACGAGAAGACTAATTTGTTTATTAAGATTTCTGCAAATATTTATTTCTTATAGATGATTACTATCAGTACTGCACCCTCAAATTAGTTTCCATTTCAAACAAAGTTATTGAAAAAATCTTAAGAATTGTTTTGTTTGTTAAATAACATAAACCTACAAGTCTTTCATAGTGCGAAAGGCCAATACTAAATTATTCGTGTATGTTTGTTTTACAGTTTGACCTTGACCCCTGACCTTTGACAGAGTGAGTTCCAAAGCTGCCTGCTTGACCACATCTATTGCGAGACCGGTGTCGATGTCGTCCAGCTTTTCCTTGATGATCCTCTCCATACACTGTAACAGCACCACCCGGTGGTCCTTCACAAGCTGCAAAACGAAAAGGGAACTATGACGGAATGTAACACCGACGTAACACCGACAGAACACCGACCTCCGTCAGTGAGACGAAACCTGCATGGGTGGAGTCATGTAGGCGATAAACCCGTCAACCAACCAACCAACCAGGAAGTGTGAAACATTTTGAAAAATGTCTATTAACTCATTCACCCCTGAAGACACATTTGAACTATTCCAACTCAAAGGTTGGAATAGTTCATTATGAAATTTCAGGGGTGAAAGAGTTAAGGATCCCTGTCCCCCTGCACTATGTTTTTTTCCCTATATACAGTAACATCCCCTTAACTTCCTTTTGGATATAACTGTGGCATACTTGGGTTTTAAACCTGATCTGGCCCCGCAGAATATTTTACTCTCAGAACACATTTGATTTTTATCTTTTGTTTAATTCATCTACATTATGCTTTCATAGAAGTCCCGCAGGATATACTCATCTATTCAAAAATGATTTATAAAAGCTATCAACATGCCGGAAAAATAAGTTTTGAATGCATGATTTCATTTTTGGCAGTGGTATGGGTATCCTTAAGGTGTCATGTTTTGTGTCCTTACCTTAGAATGTTTTTTGAGGTAGGCGTAACAGGAGCTTAGGACCAAAGCTGGCTTCTGTCTGCCCATGTCGAACAGAGCGTTACAAATCTGTTCCTGGCACTCGTCATCACGGTCGTAGGCGGCGTCTATCAGGGCCATGGTCAGGTCTGACAACAAGTCAAATGTTACATGAAAATTGGAGGTTTTTCATGACAATTTTTTCATTTTCAGGTTATGCCAAAATATGTATTTCAGGTGTCCCGACCTACCCTCAATTTTCCTGCTGACCCTAAAATATGTGCTTCAAGTGTCCCGACCTACCCTAAATTTTCCTGCTGACCCTAAAATTGTTATCACCTACATGTACTTGTATGTAAGATTGCTTTATGAGCCAAGCAAAGCTCACAGCCACTCATTAAAATGTACTTTCTTCCTGTTCTTGAAGTTTGACTCTATTTTTGACAAATTAATAGCCACTGTAATGTGTGCAAATGCATTGTAAAATTGGATATGAATCATAATATTGATACATGAATATAAAAAATATAAATCAGAAATAGAATTAGTTGCCCACTGACCTATCCTTTTTTTCTGGCATGTTACCTGAAACACATTTTTTGGGGGGCCTTATGTTTTTTTTTATTTTTATGACAATTACAATGTTTCATCTCAGTATTTTGGAAATTTATTTATAAGTCTGATTTTTGACATGTTTTAACATCTTATTGAAGACTTAACATGAAATATTACCTTTTCGGGAGGAAGATATCAAAACGGTTTTGGGAAAGCGAGAGGGTGAGGACAAATTGAACTAACTTTATATGATTTTGCCTCTCCTGACCAGGTCCTATGCCAAACCACGCTCTCCCCAATCAGGGCGTATTATCTTGACAGCGAATATAATTTAGCACACAACATACAATTTATAGTAAATATATGTGAAGAGCGAAATAAACACTAGGCGAATATGCATTTTATCGGCAAAGGGCGAAAGTTTGTCTGGGCGAACATTTCCCGGTTTACAACTTACTCCATTAACTCTTTAGAAGCATTGCATCTTAAAATGGTCTTATACTAATACTCTTGAGTACCTATATGTTTTGCAGGATACTTTTTCGGGAAAGTTCACTTTCAACTTTCATTGAAAGTCTGTGTATCATATACAATTACTTATACAAGGTAACAGACACACATGTTAAAGAGAAACGTGACTATTGAACTTAGAGCAAATTAGGTTCTCCTTCTTTTATAGTATTTTAACACTGCTGGAGATGAGACACTGATAGCTTCCAATAGATTATCTTATGCAAACGGAGAATTCTTGCTCACAACAAATCAAGGTTTGTGGCTGCAGAGATCTCACTTCATAACCTTGTGTAATTATCACTTAACCATTAAGATTCATAAGAAGGTAAAATGGAATATCAGTTTAGCGGTTAATACTTTAACTCATTCACCCCTGAAGACACATTTAACTCTTCCAATTCAAAGGTTGGAATAGTCCATCATGAAATTGCAGGGGTGAATGAGTTAAATGACAGTTATTAGCGATATATAGATATGGGTGGTCGGGTGGGGCAGTGGATAGCACACTCAGCTTCACCAAGGCAGCCAGGGTTTTATTCCCCGATCGGATGTGAAAAGATATGGGGTCACCTGCCCGACCACGTGGGTTTTCTCTGGGTCCTCCGCTTTCCTCCCACAATAAGCCCCCATGCACGCTAACATCCGGGCCAACAATAGTGATTAATGTAACTTGTAAAAGCTTGTTTCATATTTGCTGAAAATAAATCAAGTTTATATAGATATAAAAGAAATGACACAAGGAGTACTTCCCTTGTACTTTTAACTCCCCTGATGAACTTCTAAAAATGTGAAAGTACTGAGGGAGGACTCTTCGTGTCATTTCTTTTATACTTAACCACCACAAGGACTTTGGATGTGTTTAGTTTACCTGTCCGAAAGGCAAGTGAGCTTATGCCATGGTGCGGCGTCTGGCGTCAACTTATTACTTTAAACAACTTCTTCTCAGTAACAAAAGAGCCAAGGATGACGATATTTGGCCAGTAGCATGCTAGGACGAAGGGCTACCATGTTGGTTCAAATGAATTACCTTCACCCATTTTCAAGGTCACAGGGGTCAAATATGTTCAAAACCTTTAAACAACTTTTTCTTTATAACCAAAAGGACAGGGTGATGATATTTGGCCAGTAACATGCAGGGATGAAGGGCTACCAAGTTTGTTCAAATGAATGACATTCGCCCATTTTCAAGGTCAGAAGCATGCTGGGATGAAAGGCTATAAAGTCTGTTCAACTTAATGTCCATGTTTAGACTTTCAAGGTCACAGGGGTCATATGTTTCAATCTTTTTATAGATTCTTTTGAATCAAACACTGATATTTTCCCTGTAGCTGTATTTTAGTCCACTTTTAAATGTGATATTTATACCAGGTGAGTGATTCAGGCCCATTAGGCCTCTTGTTGTATTATATACAAGCCACCCTTGTCTTCTATGTAATGAGTGAAATACAGTGTAATACTTCTACATTTAATTTTTTTTTTTTTTTTTTTTTATTCAAAGCAACTTGCTATCTAATATTGGGATATTCTATTTGTACTTTCAACCCTAGTGAAGTCAAGTTTTAATATATAACTATAAAATAGAAATAGTTTTACACAGAATGTGTGAAAAGAACTACCCACCCCAGGCATAATGGTCCTCTACAGTAATGATCCGGCCACCTGTAGCCCTGGCATTGTTTAGGATGGTCGTCTCATCCAGCGGTTTGATGGTGAAGGGGTCAATCACTCGGATGTTGATGCCATCTATGTTCAGCTTGTCTGCGGCCTTCAGTGCTTCGTGGAGAGTCACACAGCAGCCAATCACTGTCACCTTGTCACTGTCAGACTGGCGAATAACCTACAGTAAAATTCAAAGTATATCTCCCTAGCTTTATTGTTCTCCGGTTTTTCAGATTTATTTACTGGGTATAGAGTAACTTTTGAAACACAAAAAAACACAGTGCAATAACAATACTGTACATTTTGTCTGACAACAATACAAATGTGCCCCCGACTTTCAGTACAAATTTTGCCTAAAATGGTCTTGAGGAAGCCAACTGTTCAGGCGAAACCAGTCGATGTTTCCTAATAAATAAAACTCAACTTATCCCGAGTTTGTTGCAATTGACCGGTGACAGAGGACATACCATACTAGTTATCGAAACATCACACATGAACACCTTGCTGGTTGTGCTAAAGAAACCTTTCTACAAAACATTGCACACAAACTAGTCAATTCAATTCTATCAGCTCCATTTGAATAAACACATTTCTTTACACGTTTATTGAGATCAAGTACATTATACGTAGCACAGAGCATGTGCAGTTTTAAATCTTGGGGCCAAATACTCCCTTTTGTCTATAACAGACCCATTGGGTATGTATTGTAAGATGTATCTTCTCATATTGATTTCCAGGGAGAGAAATGTTTATTATTTGAAGTGGAAAATGTGAAGAAACAAGGAATAAACAATCCTGGATAAAAGTTTATCCTTAAAAAGAAAAACCATAGGGACTTGTCTTGCTGTACAGTATACAAAATGAGATCAGTTCCATCAAAACATTTAATAACCTAGTGTGCATTAACATTTGTTCATCATTTTAGAATACTGCAGTCTCTTTTGTTCCCTTATCAAAGAATTAGAATGGATTGTAGACAGCGACATTAATACCTGAGCCTTCCCGATCTGGAGGTCAGTCTTGGCATCGTACAGCATGCTGGTAGTCGGGCGACTGGTTCTAACAAAGCAGACTCCCTTGGTGTTGGCCGCAAACTCAATGGCCCTCTCACATGACACGGCATCACTTGGGTAGAACACTGTTGACCCGGGGATTGAACGGAACATGGCTATATCCTCCAGGGCCATCTGGGAAGGACCGTCCTCTCCGATAGACACTCCACAGTGAGAGCCTACAAAGTTTGCGTTGGTTTGTGAGATGGCCCCCATCCTGATCTGGTCGAAGGCTCGTGACAGGAAGCAGGCGAAAGTGCTGATGAAGGGCACTGTGCGGTTACGACAACCACACCCAATACCAACTCCTACCAGGTTCTGCTCTGCTATGTAGCACTCGATAAACCGATCAGGGAACGCTTCCTGGAAATGGAAATAATGATCTCACCACTTTAGCAGTTCATTAAATAACAAGCCATTCGGATTGATATATCTCGCCTGTGCCCTGCTTTGACCATCAATGCACATATTGGTGAAATAAATTTAATGTAGACGACATTTGAATTGATATGTCTCGTGCCCGACTCTTATAGTTTCAGAGAAACTAACTTAAAAGCAAAAACTTAATGTTGATGGAGATGCCGACAAAGTCAATGGACCATGAAAGGTAGGCCGCATCCAGCATTTGATTCATGGGTTGAGATGTACTACCTAAGATGCATCTATGATCTAAGTTTGGTTGGTCGAGCACTTATACTTTCAGAGAAACTAACTTAATCGCATAAACTTAATATTGACTCCACCGCTGGAAAAGCAACACCTTAGTCTTGCTGCCGCTTCTTCGTTGCGACGAGACGAAAAAGTTAAAAAGTCAGGAAACAAAGAATTACGTTATTTGTGGTTACATCTACTGTTTGTAATATTTTTGTTGACCTTTGATTTATCTTATTTATTCCAATATGTTGAGTTTTTTTCACATTTTTGTTACCTGTGGTACAAATAACATGAATATCAGGTGATGGGAGTGTTGGATAGACTTACCTTGAACTTGATGGCAAATGTGGAGTTCTTGGTGTCACCATCCATAGCAACCACCCTGTCATTATTCTGACCAATTTTCACCAGGGCTGTTCCATAGGCTTGTCTGGTGGCCACCTGGTAAAGACAAGAAGATAACTTCTGTACCAGCATCAGTAACGTATTATATTAACAGAGCTTTGCTACTAAAAGGCAAATCTTACTGAGATAATTCAAGATGACCTGCAAAAACCTGTAGCCAAATTTAAGTTTTCAAGAAAACTGCATTTTTTTTTTTTTTAAAGATGGCAGAAGTTGAAGCATTTCAGGAGGATGCCAACACTGGGGTTGGAGAGTTATCTACCCTGTTTGTCCTATGGAGTTGGGTGATCCTATTTACCCTGTCATCCCAGAGGTAAACAAACTTGTATTGCCGGTTAGAATGTTAGTTTCTACCTGGTCATTCCAGGAGTATAGGTCAGCAGCTGCAGAGTTACCTACCTTTGCACCCTTTTCGTAGCTGGGAGGAGACGACAATTTGATGTTGGAAATGTTGACAACTTCAACCTTAGTGGGAGTTGGTGGGTTGATGCCATGGGGTCCTTGGTTGGCTATTAGATCGGAAATTGCCTTCCTTGAAATTTCAGATTCCTTACCAAGGGGTTTACCATGCCAGTTCTCAAAGTTCTCCACATCTGGTCAAGGTCAAACAGAGGTCAGTCATAAGCCAACAACATGGATATAAAAATAGGACACGGATGAGATGAAATTAATCAGATTGTGAAGTAACGCCTTAAAATTGTAAGCATACTGAACATTTTTAAGTCAATCCTTTTTTCAACCTTTAGGCCGTTTTCGTTTAAACGGCCAAACCACAGTTGTTCTTTTACTAAATAAGGTCTGACCTAGTAATCTGATGCTGCTTTCAGATGAGCCTTGACAAAGCCTTGCAAGGCCTGCATAAACATTTGCAGATCTGCCAGGATTTATACCCGAAATTGTTACATTTATAAACAGTCAAACCGGTTGTTCCGCATAAACAATGCAAACATGATATACTTAAAATCCTCCTGATTCATTATTGTATCTAAAAGTATGAAAATATTGAAATGTGAGAAGAAAGAAAATTTGTACTTTATTACTCATTAAAGTTCTAACTTATTAAGCTAAAGGAATATATAAAGGTGGTTCATGACCTTTAAAAATTCGATTTTCATAGGAATTGTCTCCCTTTTTAAACATTATGTGCAGGTTTTGCTCACCTTTATGTTTAGCCTTTGTCATTGTATGATATAAATACTAACCAAGTTTTATCAGAATACGGTCATATTTAACAAATTTATTGTGCAGAAACCGTCAATTAATCAGAGCACAGTATGCTAATTAATTATGCACAGATTTTGCTCAAGTTTAAACGTAGTCATAGTCTTCATATAATGTACATGCATACCAACTTTCATGAAACTTTGAAGATATTTAAGCAAGTTATCTTGCCGAAACCAAAGTTTGGATGGAGGGATGCTTCCCATACCAGAAAATGTTCCATCTAAATGTCCTGACAGGCCCATAAAAAAGGACACAATGTTTTACTATCTGTTATTTGTTACTGACAAGGTGGAAGGGAATTTTCGTTTAGCTCAATTGTTAAAGCACCACCAGACTAGAAATATGTGGTTGAAATCCTAGTAAAATCGCTATGTGAACAGGTTACATTATAAAACAGTGTTCTACTTCATATTACTGAAAATGCAAGGTTACATCTCTAAATATGCATACTAAATAATTGTATGCATAGATGGTGGTGATCACTTTTGCCTGAAAATATAAACATTAACAAGCAATTTCGTGGAATTTATATCCCCCGCTTGCAGGACAAATTGTAGGTTAACATTATTGAGGTTAGGTTTAAACATGCGAGTATCGTGCTGTTGAGACATAATGTATAGCTTAAAACTTGAAAAAAAAGCCCTATACCTCATTGATTATCTGTAAATATGCACAATTAGAAATCACATCGGTTGGCAAACTTAGCATGAGTCGGATGTGCATACAGAATTTGGTTGAAACATCTGAACAATATCTACAGCAATTATCACACGAAAACCAAAGAGTGCCCGAGATGGGTGGAGAGACAGAGGAACACAAACATTGTTATCAAGTTTGAAGGAATTTGGCTAATAT